>JBBPBX010026949.1:0-11039 GCA_038048925.1 Garcialebias charrua
GAGCAGATCTGAAGGTGTAGAGCAGATCTGAAGGTGGAGCAGATCTGAAGGTGGAGCAGATCTGAAGGTGGAGCAGATCTGAAGGTGGAGCAGATCTGAAGGTGGAGCAGATCTGAAGGTGTTGAGAGCAGATCTGAAGGTGTAGAGCAGATCTGAAGGTGGAGCAGATCTGAAGGTGGAGCAGATCTGAAGGTGTAGAGCAGATCTGAAGGTGTAGAGCAGATCTGAAGGTGTAGAGCAGATCTGAAGGTGTAGAGCAGATCTGAAGGTGGAGCAGATCTGAAGGTGTAGAGCAGATCTGAAGGTGGTAGAGCAGATCTGAAGGTGTAGAGCAGATCTGAAGGTGGAGCAGATCTGAAGGTGTAGAGCAGATCTGAAGGTGTAGAGCAGATCTGAAGGTGTAGAGCAGATCTGAAGGTGTAGAGCAGATCTGAAGGTGTAGAGCAGATCTGAAGGTGTAGAGCAGATCTGAAGGTGTAGAGCAGATCTGAAGGTGGAGCAGATCTGAAGGTGTAGAGCAGATCTGAAGGTGTAGAGCAGATCTGAAGGTGTAGAGCAGATCTGAAGGTGGAGCAGATCTGAAGGTGGAGCAGATCTGAAGGTGGAGCAGATCTGAAGGTGGAGCAGATCTGAAGGTGTAGAGCAGATCTGAAGGTGTAGAGCAGATCTGAAGGTGTAGAGCAGATCTGAAGGTGTAGAGCAGATCTGAAGGTGTAGAGCAGATCTGAAGGTGTAGAGCAGATCTGAAGGTGGAGCAGATCTGAAGGTGGAGCAGATCTGAAGGTGTAGAGCAGATCTGAAGGTGTAGAGCAGATCTGAAGGTGTAGAGCAGATCTGAAGGTGTAGAGCAGATCTGAAGGTGGAGCAGATCTGAAGGTGTAGAGCAGATCTGAAGGTGTAGAGCAGATCTGAAGGTGTAGAGCAGATCTGAAGGTGTAGAGCAGATCTGAAGGTGTAGAGCAGATCTGAAGGTGTAGAGCAGATCTGAAGGTGGAGCAGATCTGAAGGTGTAGAGCAGATCTGAAGGTGTAGAGCAGATCTGAAGGTGGAGCAGATCTGAAGGTGTAGAGCAGATCTGAAGGTGTAGAGCAGATCTGAAGGTGTAGAGCAGATCTGAAGGTGTAGAGCAGATCTGAAGGTGTAGAGCAGATCTGAAGGTGTAGAGCAGATCTGAAGGTGTAGAGCAGATCTGAAGGTGTAGAGCAGATCTGAAGGTGTAGAGCAGATCTGAAGGTGTAGAGCAGATCTGAAGGTGTAGAGCAGATCTGAAGGTGGAGCAGATCTGAAGGTGGAGCAGATCTGAAGGTGTAGAGCAGATCTGAAGGTGTAGAGCAGATCTGAAGGTGTAGAGCAGATCTGAAGGTGTAGAGCAGATCTGAAGGTGGAGCAGATCTGAAGGTGGAGCAGATCTGAAGGTGTAGAGCAGATCTGAAGGTGTAGAGCAGATCTGAAGGTGTAGAGCAGATCTGAAGGTGTAGAGCAGATCTGAAGGTGTAGAGCAGATCTGAAGGTGTAGAGCAGATCTGAAGGTGTAGAGCAGATCTGAAGGTGTAGAGCAGATCTGAAGGTGTAGAGCAGATCTGAAGGTGTAGAGCAGATCTGAAGGTGGAGCAGATCTGAAGGTGGAGCAGATCTGAAGGTGGAGCAGATCTGAAGGTGTAGAGCAGATCTGAAGGTGTAGAGCAGATCTGAAGGTGTGGAGCAGATCTGAAGGTGTGGAGCAGATCTGAAGGTGTGGAGCAGATCTGAAGGTGTAGAGCAGATCTGAAGGTGTAGAGCAGATCTGAAGGTGTGGAGCAGATCTGAAGGTGGAGCAGATCTGAAGGTGGAGCAGATCTGAAGGTGGAGCAGATCTGAAGGTGTAGAGCAGATCTGAAGGTGTAGAGCAGATCTGAAGGTGGAGCAGATCTGAAGGTGGAGCAGATCTGAAGGTGTAGAGCAGATCTGAAGGTGTAGAGCAGATCTGAAGGTGGAGCAGATCTGAAGGTGTAGAGCAGATCTGAAGGTGTGAGCAGATCTGAAGGTGTAGAGCAGATCTGAAGGTGTAGAGCAGATCTGAAGGTGTAGAGCAGATCTGAAGGTGTAGAGCAGATCTGAAGGTGTAGAGCAGATCTGAAGGTGTAGAGCAGATCTGAAGGTGTAGAGCAGATCTGAAGGTGTAGAGCAGATCTGAAGGTGTAGAGCAGATCTGAAGGTGTAGAGCAGATCTGAAGGTGTAGAGCAGATCTGAAGGTGTAGAGCAGATCTGAAGGTGTGGAGCAGATCTGAAGGTGGAGCAGATCTGAAGGTGGAGCAGATCTGAAGGTGTAGAGCAGATCTGAAGGTGGAGCAGATCTGAAGGTGTAGAGCAGATCTGAAGGTGTAGAGCAGATCTGAAGGTGGAGCAGATCTGAAGGTGGAGCAGATCTGAAGGTGGAGCAGATCTGAAGGTGTAGAGCAGATCTGAAGGTGTAGAGCAGATCTGAAGGTGTAGAGCAGATCTGAAGGTGTAGAGCAGATCTGAAGGTGGAGCAGATCTGAAGGTGGAGCAGATCTGAAGGTGGAGCAGATCTGAAGGTGTAGAGCAGATCTGAAGGTGTAGAGCAGATCTGAAGGTGGAGCAGATCTGAAGGTGGAGCAGATCTGAAGGTGGAGCAGATCTGAAGGTGTAGAGCAGATCTGAAGGTGTAGAGCAGATCTGAAGGTGGAGCAGATCTGAAGGTGGAGCAGATCTGAAGGTGTAGAGCAGATCTGAAGGTGTAGAGCAGATCTGAAGGTGGAGCAGATCTGAAGGTGTAGAGCAGATCTGAAGGTGGAGCAGATCTGAAGGTGGAGCAGATCTGAAGGTGTAGAGCAGATCTGAAGGTGGAGCAGATCTGAAGGTGTAGAGCAGATCTGAAGGTGTAGAGCAGATCTGAAGGTGGAGCAGATCTGAAGGTGTAGAGCAGATCTGAAGGTGTAGAGCAGATCTGAAGGTGTAGAGCAGATCTGAAGGTGTAGAGCAGATCTGAAGGTGTAGAGCAGATCTGAAGGTGTAGAGCAGATCTGAAGGTGTAGAGCAGATCTGAAGGTGTAGAGCAGATCTGAAGGTGGAGCAGATCTGAAGGTGTAGAGCAGATCTGAAGGTGGAGCAGATCTGAAGGTGGAGCAGATCTGAAGGTGTAGAGCAGATCTGAAGGTGTAGAGCAGATCTGAAGGTGGAGCAGATCTGAAGGTGGAGCAGATCTGAAGGTGTAGAGCAGATCTGAAGGTGTAGAGCAGATCTGAAGGTGTAGAGCAGATCTGAAGGTGGAGCAGATCTGAAGGTGGAGCAGATCTGAAGGTGGAGCAGATCTGAAGGTGTAGAGCAGATCTGAAGGTGTAGAGCAGATCTGAAGGTGTAGAGCAGATCTGAAGGTGTAGAGCAGATCTGAAGGTGTAGAGCAGATCTGAAGGTGTAGAGCAGATCTGAAGGTGGAGCAGATCTGAAGGTGGAGCAGATCTGAAGGTGTAGAGCAGATCTGAAGGTGGAGCAGATCTGAAGGTGTAGAGCAGATCTGAAGGTGTAGAGCAGATCTGAAGGTGTAGAGCAGATCTGAAGGTGTAGAGCAGATCTGAAGGTGTAGAGCAGATCTGAAGGTGTAGAGCAGATCTGAAGGTGTAGAGCAGATCTGAAGGTGTAGAGCAGATCTGAAGGTGTAGAGCAGATCTGAAGGTGTAGAGCAGATCTGAAGGTGTAGAGCAGATCTGAAGGTGTAGAGCAGATCTGAAGGTGTAGAGCAGATCTGAAGGTGTAGAGCAGATCTGAAGGTGTAGAGCAGATCTGAAGGTGTAGAGCAGATCTGAAGGTGTAGAGCAGATCTGAAGGTGTAGAGCAGATCTGAAGGTGTAGAGCAGATCTGAAGGTGTAGAGCAGATCTGAAGGTGTAGAGCAGATCTGAAGGTGTGGAGCAGATCTGAAGGTGTAGAGCAGATCTGAAGGTGGAGCAGATCTGAAGGTGTAGAGCAGATCTGAAGGTGTAGAGCAGATCTGAAGGTGTAGAGCAGATCTGAAGGTGTAGAGCAGATCTGAAGGTGGAGCAGATCTGAAGGTGGAGCAGATCTGAAGGTGTGAGCAGATCTGAAGGTGTAGAGCAGATCTGAAGGTGTAGAGCAGATCTGAAGGTGTAGAGCAGATCTGAAGGTGTAGAGCAGATCTGAAGGTGTAGAGCAGATCTGAAGGTGGAGCAGATCTGAAGGTGTAGAGCAGATCTGAAGGTGGAGCAGATCTGAAGGTGGAGCAGATCTGAAGGTGTAGAGCAGATCTGAAGGTGGAGCAGATCTGAAGGTGGAGCAGATCTGAAGGTGGAGCAGATCTGAAGGTGGAGCAGATCTGAAGGTGTAGAGCAGATCTGAAGGTGGAGCAGATCTGAAGGTGTAGAGCAGATCTGAAGGTGTAGAGCAGATCTGAAGGTGGAGCAGATCTGAAGGTGGAGCAGATCTGAAGGTGGAGCAGATCTGAAGGTGGAGCAGATCTGAAGGTGTAGAGCAGATCTGAAGGTGGAGCAGATCTGAAGGTGGAGCAGATCTGAAGGTGGAGCAGATCTGAAGGTGTAGAGCAGATCTGAAGGTGTAGAGCAGATCTGAAGGTGTAGAGCAGATCTGAAGGTGTAGAGCAGATCTGAAGGTGGAGCAGATCTGAAGGTGGAGCAGATCTGAAGGTGTAGAGCAGATCTGAAGGTGGAGCAGATCTGAAGGTGGAGCAGATCTGAAGGTGGAGCAGATCTGAAGGTGTAGAGCAGATCTGAAGGTGTAGAGCAGATCTGAAGGTGTAGAGCAGATCTGAAGGTGTAGAGCAGATCTGAAGGTGTGGAGCAGATCTGAAGGTGGAGCAGATCTGAAGGTGGAGCAGATCTGAAGGTGTAGAGCAGATCTGAAGGTGTAGAGCAGATCTGAAGGTGTAGAGCAGATCTGAAGGTGTAGAGCAGATCTGAAGGTGTAGAGCAGATCTGAAGGTGTAGAGCAGATCTGAAGGTGTAGAGCAGATCTGAAGGTGTAGAGCAGATCTGAAGGTGTAGAGCAGATCTGAAGGTGTAGAGCAGATCTGAAGGTGTAGAGCAGATCTGAAGGTGGAGCAGATCTGAAGGTGTAGAGCAGATCTGAAGGTGTAGAGCAGATCTGAAGGTGTAGAGCAGATCTGAAGGTGTAGAGCAGATCTGAAGGTGGAGCAGATCTGAAGGTGTAGAGCAGATCTGAAGGTGTAGAGCAGATCTGAAGGTGTAGAGCAGATCTGAAGGTGTAGAGCAGATCTGAAGGTGTAGAGCAGATCTGAAGGTGTAGAGCAGATCTGAAGGTGTAGAGCAGATCTGAAGGTGTAGAGCAGATCTGAAGGTGTAGAGCAGATCTGAAGGTGTAGAGCAGATCTGAAGGTGTAGAGCAGATCTGAAGGTGTAGAGCAGATCTGAAGGTGGAGCAGATCTGAAGGTGTGGAGCAGATCTGAAGGTGTGGAGCAGATCTGAAGGTGTGGAGCAGATCTGAAGGTGTGGAGCAGATCTGAAGGTGTAGAGCAGATCTGAAGGTGTGGAGCAGATCTGAAGGTGTGGAGCAGATCTGAAGGTGGAGCAGATCTGAAGGTGTAGAGCAGATCTGAAGGTGTAGAGCAGATCTGAAGGTGTAGAGCAGATCTGAAGGTGTAGAGCAGCAGCTGAAATGTCCTCTTGTCCCCCCAGGAGAGGAAAGCAGCTCGAGCCAGCAGGGAGGCCATGAAGCTGCTGCACAGCGAGTCCCAGAGGCTCGTCAGAGGTCTGTCACACTGCATCTCACTCTGACCTGTCTCACTGCATCTCACCCTGACCTGTCTCACTGCATCTCACCCTGACCTGTCTCACTGCATCTCACTCTGACCTGTCTCACTGCATCTCACTCTGACCTGTCTCACTGCATCTCACTCTGACCTGTCTCACTGCATCTCACTCTGACCTGTCTCACTGCATCTCACTCTGACCTGTCTCACTGCATCTCACTCTGACCTGTCTCACTGCATCTCACTCTGACCTGTCTCACTGCATCTCACTCTGACCTGTCTCACTGCATCTCACTCTGACCTGTCTCACTGCATCTCACTCTGACCTGTCTCACTGCATCTCACTCTGACCTGTCTCACTGCATCTCACTCTGACCTGTCTCACTGCATCTCACTCTGACCTGTCTCACTGCATCTCACTCTGACCTGTCTCACTGCATCTCACTCTGACCTGTCTCACTGCATCTCACTCTGACCTGTCTCACTGCATCTCACTCTGACCTGTCTCACTGCATCTCACTCTGACCTGTCTCACTGCATCTCACTCTGACCTGTCTCACTGCATCTCACTCTGACCTGTCTCACTGCATCTCACTCTGACCTGTCTCACTGCATCTCACTCTGACCTGTCTCACTGCATCTCACTCTGACCTGTCTCACTGCATCTCACTCTGACCTGTCTCACTGCATCTCACTCTGACCTGTCTCACTGCATCTCACTCTGACCTGTCTCACTGCATCTCACTCTGACCTGTCTCACTGCATCTCACTCTGACCTGTCTCACTGCATCTCACTCTGACCTGTCTCACTGCATCTCACTCTGACCTGTCTCACTGCATCTCACTCTGACCTGTCTCACTGCATCTCACTCTGACCTGTCTCACTGCATCTCACTCTGACCTGTCTCACTGCATCTCACTCTGACCTGTCTCACTGCATCTCACTCTGACCTGTCTCACTGCATCTCACTCTGACCTGTCTCACTGCATCTCACTCTGACCTGTCTCACTGCATCTCACTCTGACCTGTCTCACTGCATCTCACTCTGACCTGTCTCACTGCATCTCACTCTGACCTGTCTCACTGCATCTCACTCTGACCTGTCTCACTGCATCTCACTCTGACCTGTCTCACTGCATCTCACTCTGACCTGTCTCACTGCATCTCACTCTGACCTGTCTCACTGCATCTCACTCTGACCTGTCTCACTGCATCTCACTCTGACCTGTCTCACTGCATCTCACTCTGACCTGTCTCACTGCATCTCACTCTGACCTGTCTCACTGCATCTCACTCTGACCTGTCTCACTGCATCTCACTCTGACCTGTCTCACTGCATCTCACTCTGACCTGTCTCACTGCATCTCACTCTGACCTGTCTCACTGCATCTCACTCTGACCTGTCTCACTGCATCTCACTCTGACCTGTCTCACTGCATCTCACTCTGACCTGTCTCACTGCATCTCACTCTGACCTGTCTCACTGCATCTCACTCTGACCTGTCTCACTGCATCTCACTCTGACCTGTCTCACTGCATCTCACTCTGACCTGTCTCACTGCATCTCACTCTGACCTGTCTCACTGCATCTCACTCTGACCTGTCTCACTGCATCTCACTCTGACCTGTCTCACTGCATCTCACTCTGACCTGTCTCACTGCATCTCACTCTGACCTGTCTCACTGCATCTCACTCTGACCTGTCTCACTGCATCTCACTCTGACCTGTCTCACTGCATCTCACTCTGACCTGTCTCACTGCATCTCACTCTGACCTGTCTCACTGCATCTCACTCTGACCTGTCTCACTGCATCTCACTCTGACCTGTCTCACTGCATCTCACTCTGACCTGTCTCACTGCATCTCACTCTGACCTGTCTCACTGCATCTCACTCTGACCTGTCTCACTGCATCTCACTCTGACCCGTCTCACTGCATCTCACTCTGACCTGTCTCACTGCATCTCACTCTGACCTGTCTCACTGCATCTCACTCTGACCTGTCTCACTGCATCTCACTCTGACCTGTCTCACTGCATCTCACTCTGACCTGTCTCACTGCATCTCACTCTGACCTGTCTCACTGCATCTCACTCTGACCTGTCTCACTGCATCTCACTCTGACCTGTCTCACTGCATCTCACTCTGACCTGTCTCACTGCATCTCACTCTGACCTGTCTCACTGCATCTCACTCTGACCTGTCTCACTGCATCTCACTCTGACCTGTCTCACTGCATCTCACTCTGACCTGTCTCACTGCATCTCACTCTGACCTGTCTCACTGCATCTCACTCTGACCTGTCTCACTGCATCTCACTCTGACCTGTCTCACTGCATCTCACTCTGACCTGTCTCACTGCATCTCACTCTGACCTGTCTCACTGCATCTCACTCTGACCCGTCTCACTGCATCTCACTCTGACCTGTCTCACTGCATCTCACTCTGACCTGTCTCACTGCATCTCACTCTGACCTGTCTCACTGCATCTCACTCTGACCTGTCTCACTGCATCTCACTCTGACCTGTCTCACTGCATCTCACTCTGACCCGTCTCACTGCATCTCACTCTGACCTCTCACTGCATCTCACTGACCGTCTCACTGCACCACTCTCTGACCCGTCTCACTGCACCACCACTCTCTGACCCGTCTCACTGCACCACCACTCTCTGACCCGTCTGTCTGCCTTGGCAGAGTCCACACTGGGCTTGCCGTACCACCTCCCTGGCCCAAAGACCATCGACCAGTTCTACAAGAGGAGAACCCGTCCTGACGGGCCCTCCATGGCCTTACTGAAGTAAGAACATGACCGGAGCCGTTCTGCTCCAGATCCAGACCCGAGTGCGTTCAAAGTCTTTTAGTTTAGTTTGCACCATTAAAATACATCAAGAAATAAAAAATATCAACAGTGCAGGAAGAGGCAGAAGCCCAGTGGACTTATATATACATATAAATAAGACCATTCAACAATACAGTCAATTAATCATCAATTAATTGAAGTTTTTGAAGTTCCCTGATTTAGTGGATTATAACATCTTGTCATTTATGTATGGAGCGCATCATAATGCATTGCCTTCTAATATCCAAAATAATTATGTGAAAAGATCCAGTAATTATAATCTTAAGGGGAAAGATGTTTTTCTTAAACCGCAATTTAGAACCATTTTTAAGGGAAGATCTACCATAATTCAAGGTGTGGAACGATTTAGAGTGATCAGTTAAGGAAGCTAAATCTATCTCAATATTTAAGAAACTGGTAAAAGTCCATATGCTAAAAAAATATATATGAATGTATTTCATGAAAAGTGTTAGATATTTGAAATATCGCTTGAGTTATTTACTTGTTTTGACAATTTTTTGAATATGTTTATTTGAATGGTTTATTGGATAACAAAGGAGCAGATATTATAAGATTTTTTTCTTCATCTGCTGCCTTTCATTTTATATATACTATGTTTTGTAGTTAAAGATATGTTATTTGTTATGTTATGTATTTTAATTTTGTTATGAAATGAATAAAGACTTCTTTAAAAAAAAATAGGAATACAGTTGTGCAGGAAAAAAAAATAACACATCTACAAAATATTAATAGAAATCTGAATAAAATGTGTAACTATTAAAAAGTGACGATCACAATTCTTTAATTAAATAAAGTTTTAAGTAATGTTTAAACTCTTACAGAAGGCCTGTCTGTCACCAGATACTAAAAACCATTCCAGACTTGAGCTCCCAGTAACGGAGACAAAACTGTACTGGGAAGATGAAGCACTGGACTCTGGCCAGTTAAGTAAGAATAAAACCACATATTTGATTGGAAGTAATGGGTGAAATGCTTCGGTATATCCTCTTGACTTACATATATCTTATAAACAAAAATACAAATTTGAAAAATGTTAATGTTATAAATAGTAAGAATCTGTAAATTCTTAAAGGAGCAGAAGGACGATGATGATCTGATGGAGGTGCAATTCTAACGAAGCGTTTATGAAGACCCCAGATTTTATGCAAAGTTGTGGGAAACGTACTTCTCTAGTTATGTTGCAATAAGACTGATATGGGTCTATCAGACTATAATAAAATGTAAGCAAACTTTCTGTAGTGATTTAATGACTAACCCTCTTTATTCCTCTTTACTTTTATTGAGAATGAACTTTCTTGTCAACCCTCTTTATTATTATACCAATTGATTTATGCATTTTTCTATAAATCCAATCCGTGTGGTCTTTCCACCTTAAGCGCTCATCAACAATAACTCCCAAGAAATGTTGATGTTGTCATATTGCAATGCCATCAATAAGAATGTTTTAACATTTTCCAAAATATCACCTTTTCTCACTAAAAATAATGAAATTTGCATTATTTAATCTAAACCATGAAGTGTAGGCACTCAAGCCAAGATTCGTGTTTTTCAAAAGTGAATCAAAATGTGAATGAGAAAGAAGCAGCGTTGTATAATCAGCAAACATGATTGGTGAAAGAACATTTAATAAATCATTTATGCAAATCAGAAACTGGTCCAAGAATAGAGCCTTGAGGGACTCACAAAGTATCTTAGCTCTGTTAGAATTGCAACCCTTAAAACTAACAAATTGCTGCTTATTGCAAATATAACTATTAAACCATTTGTAAACAATACCATGAAATCCATACTTGTAACGTTTTTGAAATCATCAGATCTGATGATTGACAGTGTCAAATGGTTTTGACAAATCAATGAAAATGAAAATACTACAGGAGAATTCATTATTTTCAAGTGCAGAGGTAACATTGTCAACCAGATAAAGCAAAGCCATATACGTAGAATGATTCTTCCTAAAACAATGTTGGTGTTGGTAAAGAATTCTGTTATGGTCTAAATACAGGGAGTACCCGACTTACGGCAACTCAGACTTACAAACGCACTGTTAAAAAACAAACAGAATTTTTATTTTTTATTTTTATGAATACATGTACAGTACTGTACAGTTACCAAGCACTTAGCCTATCCTAACACAGTTTTTAAAGATGGAGTGAGTTGAATTGTCTCCCTCCTCCCTAGCAGGCTCTATTCACATAAAGGGAGACATTCAACTCACTCCTTAATCTTTAAAAACTGTTAGGATAGGCTAAGTGCTAACTGTACATGTACCTATTCATTTATAATAATAATAACAAATTATTATTTTTTGTATGTGATCCGATTTATGTCATTTTCGACTTACGAACGGTCCTTAGGTCCGGAACTCGTTCGTAAGTCGAGGACTCCCTGTAATGGAGAATCCTTTTATACACATTTTTTCTAGTATTTCTGAAAAA
>JBBPBX010026950.1:7780-19092 GCA_038048925.1 Garcialebias charrua
ATGTCTATTATTATATGTTTCAGTGTTTCAATGTTTAGATGTTTACTGTTGCACCGAGGGACTGAGAGAAACGCAATTTCGGTCCTGTGTATGTCCTGTACAGTACATATTGCAGATCTGACAATAAAGTTGACTTTGACTTTTGACTTTTGAGAAGCTCAGTCATCCGGGAGGGACTCGGAGTAGAGCCACTGCTTCTCCACAGTAAGAGGAGCCAGTTGAGGTGGCTCGGGCATCTGGTTAGGATGCCTCCTGGACGCCTCCCTGGGGAGGTTTTCAGGGCATGTCCCACCGGGAGGAGGCCCAGAGGAAGACCCAGGACACGCTGGAGGGACTATGTTTCTCGGCTGGCTTGGGAACGCCTTGGGATTCCCCAGAGGAGCTGCTCCATGTGGCTGGGGAGAGGGAAGTCTGGGCCTCCCTACTTAGGCTGCTACCCCCGCAACCCGACCCCGGATAAGCGGACGACAATGGATGGATGGATGGATGTTTTTAGTTGTGTAGGATAAATATTTTATGAGGAACAATGAGTTATTGTTTGTTTCAAAAAACGTTTTCTGATTTGTGACGTACTTCCTATTTTGTTTGGGGCGCTCTAAGCTTATCCATTGACTCTAATTATATGGCACATGCGTAGGCTACTGATGCCCCCACCTTACAAAACAATGGGATAATGCTGGGCGCAGTTTTCACCGCCCTGGACATCTAACGTGAGCTCTGCCTACCGATGGCGTGTTTCCGGCGTTTATTTATTTATTTAAATTTTTATTTATTTTTTTATCTGGAAAATTTGCCGTGCGTCAGTGACTCAAGCAGCAGGCATGCTCAGGTAAGTTTTAAAGCCCTTTATCTAATGTCTATTTGCATTTCTGGCTGACATGCCTCTCAACCTATGGCTGTTTGTGAAAAAAGCCTCCAGCTGACTGTTAATCTAAACATGGCAACTGATTAGTTTGTTAGCTAACATGCTAATGCTAGCCTAATGCTGATATTATATTACCATTCCTGACTGATATCCTCTCCACTTTTAGGTGGCTCTGAGTCTGTTTGTGATAAAAGCCTTCAGCTGACTGTTTCTAAAAGTGGCAACTGGTGAGTGAGTTTGTTTTGTTCTTTGTTTGTTTGTGGAGTTAGGTTGCCAGTGCAGGTTATTATTGTACAGTATGGACTCTGATGGCTACATTTTTTTAAATTTGCTTATAAAAAATGATCAAATATTAATAATTTTATATACTAAATAAATGTCACTGGTGGTGTTATACTCTTAACACTGTATTGATCTGGAGAATGAAAACAAAGCCCCTTGCAAGTAACTAGCTATGTTGTTGACCAGCTGGTTTTAGATGTTGTGGACCAGCTGGTTCTGGAAGTTGTGGATCAGCTGGTTTTAGATGTTGTGAACCAGCTGGTTCTGGATGCTGTGGGCCAGCTGGTTCTAGATGTTGTGGACCAGCTGGTTCTAGATGTTGTGAACCAGCTGGTTCTGGATGCTGTGGGCCAGCTGGTTCTAGATGCTGTGGACCAGCTGGTTCTAGATGTTGTGGACCAGCTGGTTCTGGAAGTTGTGGACCAGCTGGTTTTAGATGTTGTGGACCAGCTGGTTCTAGATGCTGTGGACCAGCTGGTTCTAGATGTTGTGGACCAGCTGGTTCTGGAAGTTGTGGACCAGCTGGTTTTAGATGTTGTGGACCAGCTGGTTCTAGATGTTGTGGACCAGCTGGTTCTAGATGTTGTGGACCAGCTGGTTCTAGATGCTGTGGACCAGCTGGTTCTAGAAGTTGTGGACCAGCTGGTTTAGATGTTGTGGACCAGCTGGTTCTAGATGCTGTGGACCAGCTGGTTCTAGATGCTGTGGACCAGCTGGTTCTAGATGTTGTGGACCAGCTGGTTCTAGATGTTGTGGACCAGCTGGTTCTAGATGCTGTGGACCAGCTGGTTCTAGATGTTGTGGACCAGCTGGTTCTGGAAGTTGTGGACCAGCTGGTTTTAGATGTTGTGGACCAGCTGGTTCTAGATGCTGTGGACCAGCTGGTTTTAGATGTTGTGGACCAGCTGGTTCTAGATGCTGTGGACCAGCTGGTTCTAGATGTTGTGGACCAGCTGGTTCTAGAAGTTGTGGACCAGCTGGTTTTAGATGTTGTGGACCAGCTGGTTCTAGATGTTGTGGACCAGCTGGTTCTAGATGTTGTGGACCAGCTGGTTCTAGATGTTGTGGACCAGCTGGTTCTAGATGTTGTGGACCAGCTGGTTTTAGATGTTGTGGACCAGCTGGTTCTAGATGTTGTGGACCAGCTGGTTCTAGATGTTGTGGACCAGCTGGTTCTAGAAGTTGTGGACCAGCTGGTTCTAGATGTTGTGGACCAGCTGGTTCTAGATGTTGTGGACCAGCTGGTTTTAGATGTTGTGGACCAGCTGGTTCTAGATGTTGTGGACCAGCTGGTTCTAGATGTTGTGGACCAGCTGGTTCTGGAAGTTGTGGACCAGCTGGTTTTAGATGTTGTGGACCAGCTGGTTCTAGATGTTGTGGACCAGCTGGTTTTAGATGTTGTGGACCAGCTGGTTCTAGATGTTGTGGACCAGCTGGTTTTAGATGTTGTGGACCAGCTGGTTCTAGATGTTGTGGACCAGCTGGTTCTAGATGTTGTGGACCAGCTGGTTCTGGAAGTTGTGGACCAGCTGGTTTTAGATGTTGTGGACCAGCTGGTTCTAGATGTTGTGGACCAGCTGGTTCTAGATGTTGTGGACCAGCTGGTTCTGGAAGTTGTGGACCAGCTGGTTTTAGATGTTGTGGACCAGCTGGTTCTAGATGTTGTGGACCAGCTGGTTCTGGATGTTGTGGACCAGCTGGTTCTAGATGTTGTGGACCAGCTGGTTCTGGAAGTTGTGGACCAGCTGGTTTTAGATGTTGTGGACCAGCTGGTTCTGGATGCTGTGGACCAGCTGGTTCTGGATGTGTGGACCATTAGATGTTGTGGACCAGCTGGTTCTAGATGTTGTGGACCAGCTGGTTCTAGATGTTGTGGACCAGCTGGTTCTGGAAGTTGTGGACCAGCTGGTTTTAGATGTTGTGGACCAGCTGGTTCTGGATGCTGTGGACCAGCTGGTTCTGGATGCTGTGGACCAGCATCTATAGAAGTTGTGGACCAGCTGGTTCTGGATTTTTGGGTTTCTCCTCTATGGTTTCTGGTCTTAGAACTTTTGAAGTTCTTTAGATTTCTCAGGGTTGTGCAGGTGGTAAGAGGAGAGACAGACAGGTAAGGAGAGACAGACTCCTCCTCCTCACCTGTCTCTCCTCTTACCACCTGCACAACCTCCAACGACCGCCACCGGTGCTGTTGACAAACGGTGTCAGCAGAAATTGTGCTACTGTTAGTAGAAGACCACGAGGAGGGAAACGTGTCAGGAGACAGAGAAGAGGAAAGTGAAGAATGTAGGACTGAGGGTTGCAACTCTAAATGTGTGGAGACAATGACAGGCAAAGGTAGAGAGCTGGCTGACATGATGCAGAGAAGGAAGGTAGATGTTTTATGTGTCCAAGAGACCAAGTGGAAGGGCAGCATGGCCCGCAGCATTGGAGCAGAGTTCAAACTTTTCTGGTTCCAGTTCTAATAGATGGGCTCACAGTTTCTGGTTCCAGTTCTAATTGTATTACTAAAATAATCATAACAGAATATGATAGAAGTTGTCCAAAAATTGAAAAGTGGAAGCAGAACACTCCCATTCTCTTTTCACACTGATGCCTCAAACAAGGTGAAGATGAACCATGTTTTATTAATGATAGTTTTATACAAATGGATACACCTGATATATACAAATAAAAACATGATCAAACTTTTACTTTACTTTACTACAAACATAATTATGCATACTTCTACACATGTTTAAAAAAATTAAACAGTTTATGGCGCCCCCCCCCCCATAAAATAAAATGACCAGCCGCCACTGCACTATACCTGTATTCCGTTTTCCGTTTACGACGTAAAACCGCGTTCACAGTACAGTACAGTATTCCTCCGCCGCTGCACCGCGTACAGTACAATATCTTCCGCCGCTCCACCGCGTAAAGTACAATATTTTCCGCTGCTGCTTTACATTTACTACGTAAAACTGGTCCATCTGCCGTATTCCACATTCCCTTTACGATGTAAAACCGCGTTCACAGTACAGTGCAGTGTATTCCTCCACCACTACGTTTACGATGTAAAACTGGTCCATCTGCCGTATTCCGCATTCCGTTTACGACGTAAAACTGCATTCACAGTACAGTGCAGTGTATTCCTCCGCCGCCCGTCACGACGTTTATGACGTAAAACTGCGTAACTCGAAATAAGGCTTTTCATAGTAAATGGGAGATGCGTCGTAACCACGAAACGTCGTAACTCGAGACCGTCGTAGCCCGAGGACTACCTGTATAGGATTTAGCAAAAAGGAAAGACTCAAGCCTATAATCTTAAAAGTATAATGTGTCATCCTCACAGACTGAAAGTTGAAGTTTGTTCCACAAGAGAGGAGCCTGATAACTGAAAGATCGTCCACCCATTCTGATTTTGGGAATGCTAGGAACCACAAGTAAGCCTGCACTCTGAGCACGAAGGGCTCTGAAAATATGGAACAATAAGATCTGTAATATAAGATGGATCTAGGTTGTTGAGAGATTTGTAGGTTAGAAGTAAGATTTTGAATTCAGCTCTGAATTTGACAAGGAGCCAATGGAGAAAAGCTAAAACTGGAGAAGTATGGTCTGTCCTAAGTGTATATTTAATAGATTATTGCAAAATGGTTTAAATTTATTTAAAAGACTTTTTCCCCATCAGATTATTTTCGAAAGTTGTATTGTATCAGGCAGAAAAAGTGTATCAGGACTTGTGTCCAGACTTCAAATTGCTGGTTCTGGTTCAAGGTCAGGGCATCATTTCAGTTCAGTCTATCAGCAGCCATGGGAAATGTTTTGTGTGAAATTAATGATGTGATGAAAAGGGTTTAAAATACAAGACAAAACAAAATAACCTTCTGGAGGGTTTAATCTGCAGATGCAGGAAACTGGACACAAGTGTATTTGTAGTGGTGATGATAACTGGTAAAAACAAACAAATAGATAAATAAAAACACTTTTTGGATTGTGTCTGTTTTCCACAGCAATGTTGAGAGTCAATGGTGGAAATGGAAGGAAGTTTGAGAGCTATAGGGACTGAGGAGTTTCTTTATCAGCACACTGATAGGAAACGTCTCTGTGTGTCAGAGACGCTCAGTGTTCTCCTCGTCCTCTGCTTATCAGCACTAATTAAAACACTCGGATTCCCTCGGCCAGCTCTGGAGGAGCTGTGTGTCTGAGTATGCACGTGGGAGACATGAGAATGAAGAGGAGTCAAGGAAGGAAGTGTTGCAACTCGAAAAACTGCTCGTCCGTCTGTGAACCGACGAGCTCAGACACATTTATCCTCTACAACTGGGAAACGTGCAAAGAAAGACACATTGAACCTCAGGCAAATGGAAAAGAGGAAATCTGCCATATGAAGTGTCCTTTAAAGCCTAATAAGTTCTGTAAACCACATATTCATACACTCACACAGTGTTTGCTGCTCCCTGAAAAATAAATATTTACATAATTGGCATATTGGGAACAATAATGTTTTGCCAAAAGATGCTTTGACACTTGATATTGAAAGAGACAAACTATTAATCCAGAGTAGTCTTTTATCTGGATAATAATGTCAAAAAGGCTAAGTCTGTGTTTATATTTAAGAGAATGTTTAAGAGTGAACTCTTGAAAAAAAAAATATAAATGGTTAATGGAAAATTATAAGTACCATATATTTGTGAATTGTAATAAGTTACAAAATTGGTTCATGGATAATTGTTGTTTAAAATTGATTGTTTGAATTGCTTTTGTTTAAAAAGGGGCAGATACTATAAGATTTTGCTTCTTCTGCTTCCTTTCATTAAAAAAAAAATTTTTCTTCTTAATATGGTTTTGTAAATATATATTTTTTTGTGTTTTAAATTTGAAATGGACAAATAAAATAAATAAATAAATAAAAATCCAGAGTAGTCTTTTATTTATTTTATAAAAACATGTTCATGGATTTTTCATTATAAATCATTATTCATGATTCATTATTACACTTTACCATAGCTTGATAATGTCCCGGCGCTGAAGGCATGTCTGGCAGAGGTTCTTATACCCAGGCAGAGTAGTCCTCCAAACCAGGAACAGGTGTGGCTGGTTGCCGCTGATTGGAGAGAGAATGGCTGGTGGACCTGGAACCCCTACAATAAATGTATTAGAAATTATTATTCCAGCAGTTAAAAAGTCATTGTTTCAATGGTTCATTTTTTTAAATTCAGCATATCTCTAAAAACACTCAACTCTCCATGCAGTAATGATAAAATAAAGAAATATTATACTTGAAGTTTGAAGATGAATTAAAATCTCTTCAAAAATAAACGCAAATCAAATTATTTTGTGATCAAATCCATTTTTTGCAAACTGTTTAGAAATAAAAAATGATAAAATCAAAATGAATGTGGGACTTTTATTTATTTAGAAATTAAGTCTTTCAGAATCTTTTTTTATTACTAGAGCAAGTGATGCACTCGTGATATTTTTCATGCAAAAGCTGACAAATATTGATCAATAAAGATTTAAAATTCACTCGTGTGTGTTTTTACTACTGTTTCAAACCTTACGAGGCTTTCAGGATGTGGTGCTGTGAGGAAACTCGGGCAGTATGAACTAATATTTGAATAAAATGTGAAATAACAGCAGAGTCATTATTTCAGCCTGAACCAGATCCTGCACACTGAAGCTAATGGATGTTGGGTAATGACCAAGGAGGACTTGAAACAAATCAGAACTTTTTCTCAGCACTGGTGACGCTGCTCTGTTGGTTCTTGTTGTAGCTGCTGTCCAACATGAACACCGTATAAAATTCTATGAGCTCCAGCGTTTACACAGCTTTTGTTCTCATGTGAACTTCCACAGCTGGAGATTGTCTGCTGGAAATCCTCTTTCAATTTAAAAATTAAGGCTGCACACTTGTCCAGATGCTGATAGCACGACTAAATGAATGCATCTAACACCAGCGCATGCCAAGATTTGCTGCAGCGTTCACACGTCTCCTGGGATTATCTGCTGTTTTCACCAATAGATACTGGTTGATACATTCAGCTGTGAACATGAGAGTTCTCCCATGCAGCACATTTTCAAATCCAGAGTGGCTTTAATTGTATTGAAGAAAGGATCAAATTGTAAATTACCTAAAAAAAATTGGAGAAAATGTTGTTCTAAGTTTTAGTAAATTACAAGTGAGGCATCAAAGTTCATGCTCAATCATCCAGGTACCAAATCCATTAAAGACCGTGTAAAGTGAATTTAAACATTTTCTTAAATAAACATTATAAATGTGATAATTGTAATCTTGTAAATGAGTAAAAAGTCTCAAAATTGTAGCTCAATTAATTTTGGAGTTATAGAGCAAACTGTGTATAAACATATTTCTATTTCAGGATTTTTTAGGCGTGTTTTAAACGTGACCGCGTTTCGTCACGCGGTCCTCATTAGTATAGCCCCACCCCCTGCAGCTCCAGCCGTATAAATTCGCCTCGGTGGAGCCGTTCACTCGCGAATCGCAGATAGCATCAGATAGCAATAGCATAGATATTTTGTTCATTGTTAGCTAGCTAATCAATTATGCCTCGTTGCTGCATCTTCCCTGGATGTCGCAATGGTCAGGGCACCCGTGCAGATCATAACGTGTTTTTATAGCGCGTGGTTATATGACGAGTATCTGTAAGCCTGGATAGGTGAATGGATAAGGCGCTTGCCTTCCGTCCCAAACCCCACGGGTTCAAATCCCGCATGGTACAACTTTTTTTTTTTTTTATTCATTCCAGATTAAAAACACACAAGAAAACTATTTACAAAAACAGCGTAACTCTTGGAAAAAGTAGCTGTTGTTACAGACAGAACTCGGATAAAAACAGAGCAGGTTTACTGGATCTCTGCTGCCTGCCTCCACAGTCAGCTCAGCTGCAGGTCGCAGTACTGCGCTGAAACCACGCCCACGCACTGACACGCCCCCAGCGTTCCAGACCAAGGCAAAATCATGTTTTTTCATGATTTTTGAGACTTAATTTTATAAGGTAAACAATGTTTTTAATCAGTCAGATTTAAATGGGTGATTAATAACACATATTTATGCCATGTGACAAACTAAAAACACACATTTAATTTCACTTTACACGGTCTTTAATGCTCAGTCAGGTCATCCGGACTGGTTCTTTTTTGTAGAAGGACGTTTCGCCCTCTATCCGGAGCGCTTCATCAGTCTGAGGAGTCCCAAGTAAACTGTTTCCCCACCAGGCAGTACACTCCTTAAGTAAACTAACCAGTTTGCTGGAGATAAAATGCTTTATGGGGCTGTCCTGTCCCACATCCACTCATCCAGGTAGGCAGCCACAGCCAAAGTGGTTCAAGGCATTAAAGTTCATGCTCAATCATCCAGGTACCAAATCCAAAAATGCTCAGTCATGTCATCTGGACAGTTTCTTTTTGTAGAAAGACGTTTCGCCCTCTATCCTTTTGTACCATTTTTTACCTGGATGATTGAGCATGAACTTTGATTTCTAGGATATTGTTCAATGGTATGCACTGATACATTTGAGGCAAGTCTGTCCTTTCAATTTCATCATAAAGGAAACTTTTTTTTCTTTTTTTGTGGTGGGTTATACAAAACCATAACAGGGAAAGAAAATGGCTATGATCTTGGTTCAAACATGAATTTTAGCTTAGTTCAGTTTAGTTTAGTTTAGTTCAGTTTAGTTTAGTTTAGTTTAGTGCCCTTTATGAAATACAGTAGTACATGCGCAAATGAAAAATGAAATTCTCCTTACATTTCCTACGAGTAATCTTCATGAAAGTAAAATAGAGTAACAGATATTTTTTAATGCAATCTTTTATGGAAAAGCTTAAAAAATTAAAAGTTTAATGTGCAAGTTTTCCAAATTACATACAGTAAAATGTAGTTATTTTTGCTTGTGTAAGTATTTTATCTAGAAACTAAAATAGATTTATTACTTAAAAGTTGCTACATCCAAAGGAAAAAATGTTGTTTACAGTAAAATGACACTGAGGATCATTATTCAAAACTGTATGTGCATTAAAGACATTGCATTCTTGGAAAGGACTCAGCTTTTTATACATTTTGGGAGGGCTCACCTCTTTGTCTTTTCTAATCTCGTCCATCAATCTCCTGCTTGTCCAAACACAGAGCTGGGAGCATTATTATTATTTTTAAATTTAGAATTATGTGGCATTATCACAGCTGCTGTGTGCAAAATCAAAATTAGTCGGCAGATTCAACGCAGTTTTCATTAAAGCCTTCCACTCTGCTCTTACAGGGAAACATTTCACAGCAGCAGAGTCTTCATCGTGTCAAACAGAACAATATGGGCTGATTACATGGAATCCTTTTAAATTGTGCAGAAAGGTGCAACAACAAGATCTTTTTAAAACCAGGGGAGCTTCTGAACGCTGCTGTGGTTTGTTGTGTGATCATGGATGTATCTCCCCCCCAGGGGAAATCTATGTCTTTTAGCTTATACTGTAAATGTTTACATTCCTGCATGCACTGATGCTATCTGCTAATAGTTTCTGGGACCAATCTGAAGAGTCTTCTGGGTGGGATTACTTGGGATGTGTGTGCAGGCATGTGTGTGCGTGCATGTGTGTGTATAAAAAGAGAAAGAGACAGCGAGCAGGAACAGGTCAGAGGGATGCAGTTGTGTTTTTATTAACCATGACCCCTCTCTTTCCTGAGACCTGCCCTGCAGTCTGCTGAGGGCCAACACATTAACAGCAGTAAAACACACATTGTTGCCCTCCAAAGTACTGTAAAACATTAAGTTGTTTTCTATGACAATTTTGTTTTTTTATCCAACTGGAAGGATTGTGGTTTTTTATGAAGGGAAGTTCACTTCTGGTTTCTGTCGTGTGAGTTTCAAATCCATCCAGTCAGCGGCCTGTAAGTAAAGATGCACTGTTTAAATCAACAAGGCCCTTGTGAACATGATTCCTAGTACAATAGGTGTGTAGGAAATGAGTGTGTAATTGCTGCTCAAGTGCCTTGTGAGCATTCTCTGTCAATAGATGTGTATCTTGGAAGCACAGCCAAGCGAGGTTAAGGTGAGGACTCATTCCTGTGCTGCAGACCAGAGCAGCAGCCCCACCCTGCAGGCGTTTATCTCAGATGAGAAATCTGCAAAAACTGAAAGACAACAGGAAGCTACTTGTTTCTGCAGGCTTCACTCAGAATTGTTTAAATCTGTCTTGTGTCTAAAGTGTTTGCTGATGAACACTGGCTCTTTCCTTCGTTTTCCCTCTTTTCTCTGGTTTATCAGAGTCAGAGGTTGATTTGTCATTTGCATCTCATGTGGTGAAAGGAGATTATGTACGCAGGGTCCCACATCCACCAATAAAATGTAAAAGAAAAACAGTAATAAGATCTAAGATATTAATTAAGAAAAACATCAGCTAAATAATACACTAAGCACTAATAGCATAAAAACATTATGTTGAGCAGCAGCAGGAACATGTCTGTGTGAACAGATGAGCACGAATGAACAAAACAACATGAAACAGATCAGCAGCAACATGAAACTGAAATACTGTATAGACTTACAAATTCCGTTCCTACGCCCGTTCGTAACACGGATTTTGACGTAAGTCGAAATACACATACACACTGGCCGCCCCATATACACGTACATGTACGGTACTGTACAGTTACCAAGCACTTCGCCTAGCCTAACACAGTACCCTACATAATTATCAAAAACCACATACAGTACATTTGGAGCCATAATTAAGGAAAAAAATAGTTAATTTCTTACTGGAAGCTAGTCAGTTCTTCCTCCGTCTGTTAGCATGTTAGCTCGTGCACCTCCGAGCTCCTGCAGCTTCATGCGGTCCACAGCGTTTACAGAAACGTCTGTTAGCATGTTAGCTCGTTGCTCAGCTGTAGCCTCTGCCTCGTAAACCTCCGCTCCAAAAAATAAGGTCTCCTGTATTTCCACGTGTGGTCCAGCGGTCCAGAGTTAGCATATTAGCCCCTCCTGACCTCCTAGGCCTGAGGTCTGTAAGTTTCCAGCATGTCAAGCTCCCTGAGCGCACGTCAAGTTCCCCCTCCCTCCTGTAAGTTTTGTTTCAGTATTTTCTGGTGTAAAGGTGCATAAACCACGTAACTCGAAAAATGCTTTTCAATGGGAGGGCGTTCGTCGTAACTCGAGACCGTTGTACACACACACACACACAC
>JBBPBX010026951.1:6613-20288 GCA_038048925.1 Garcialebias charrua
ATCCATCCATCCATCCATTTTCTTCCGCTTATCCGGGGTCGGGTCGCGGGGGTAGCAGCCTAAGTAGGGAGGCCCAGACTTCCCTCTCCCCAGCCACTTGGAGCAGCTCCTCTGGGGGAATCCCAAGGCGTTCCCAGGCCAGCCGAGAAACATAGTCCCTCCAGCGTATCCTGGGTCTTCCTCTGGGTCTCCTCCCGGTGGGACATGCCCGGAACACCTCACCAGGGAGGCGTCCAGGAGGCATCCTAACCAGATGCCCGAGCCACCTCAACTGGCTCCTCTCGATGTGGAGAAGCAGCGGCTCTACTCCGAGTCCCTCCCGGATGACTGAGCTTCTCACCCTATCTCTAAGGGAGAGTCCAGCCACCCTGCGGAGAAAACTCATTTCAGCCGCTTGTATCCGAGATCTTGTTCTTTCGGTCATAACCCAAAGCTCATGACCATAGATGAGGGTGGGAACGTAGATCGATCGGTAAATTGAGAGCTTTGCCTTTTGACTCAGCTCTCTCTTCACCACGACAGACCGGTACAGCGCCCGCTTCACTGCGGACGCTGCACCTATCCGCCTATCGATCTCACGCTCCAGTTTTCCCTCAGTAGAAATAAGTAAACCATAAATGTTTATATGTGCTTTCTTACCAAAAGTAAAATACATGCAACTATTGAATGGAGAATGCTGAAAACTGTGTAACCTTTATTTATTTAGTATTCAGTGTATTCAAGCTTTAACAAATCAATTAGTTAATTAAATCTCAGGCAATGAAGTGACCACTGGTGAGTGAAATAATAAATCGATTCCTATCCATGCAAGACCTGGAAGAGTAACCAAGCTTAGGTTGCTAAAGCACATCATTCAGGATTTTGGAAGCAAATGATCTGTAATTTAGATTAAAACACTGATTTACTTCTTTGTCCTAGTTTGAACACTTTGTTTACAGTTTTATTGTACTTGTAACTTACGTTGCAAGAGGATAGAGGACATGGCCAGAGACAAATAGTCAAGGCTGTTGTAGTTTGTTTTAAAGACTGTTTGGAAAAAATGTGTTGGTAATGTTTTACAAAACCAATCTGGTTTATAGGTATTAACACAGCGCTGAACTGACAGGTAAGAGAGGAATGGTAAAATATCCCTTTAAAAAAAGATCAATATAATATATGGACCAAAAACGACATGTTGCAGTCATGTTTATTCAGCTGGTTTGGGTTTCAGCTTGTGGAAAAGAAAAAAGGTGGGCTGCTCTCTTCAGGTTGAGGGTGAGGTTCTGCTTCAAGTGAAGGAGTTCAAGTATCTCAGGGTTTTGTTCACAAGTGAGGGAAGAATGGAGCATGAGATTGACAGATGGATTAGTGCAGTGTCTGCAGTATTGTAGACTCTGTGCCGGTCCATTGTGGTGAAGAGGGAGTTGAACTGTAAGGCAAGGTTATCTGTTTATCGTTAGTTCTACGTTCCTACCCTCACCTATGGTTAGGGAATCTGGTAAGGATGCTCCCTGGGTGCCTCCGTAGGGAGGTGCTTCAGGCATGTCCAACTGGGAGGAGACCCTGGGGAAGACACAAGACAAGATGGAGAGACTATGTCTCTCATTTGGCCTGGGAATGCCTTGTGGCCTTCCCAGAAGAACTGGAAGAGGTGGCTGTGGAAAGAGATCTAAATGGTAAACGGTAAATGGACCATACTTGTACAGTATAGCACCTTTCTATCTCATCAAGATACTCAAAACACTTTACACTACTATCTGTGCCCTCATTCACCCATTCATACAGCACTCTACTAGATCTATACAAATAATAATCCGTGCTTTATCACATTCATACATCGATGCGACACACATCAGAGGCAATGAGGGGTTCAGTGTCTTGCCCAGGGACACTTCAGCATGTGACTGTTGGTGGAATCAACCCCCCAACTCTTGCATTGGAGGACGGCTGCTCCAACCACTCAGCCATAGCCTCCCAGATGCCCAATTGTCTGGACCTCCCTGCTCAAGCTGCTGTCCCCGCGACCCAACTTCAGAACAAACAGAAGTTAATGGATGGATGGATAGATGGATGGATGGATGCTTTCAGCTGTTTCCCTTGCTAACATTTGTCCAAGCAGCTAAAGAGCAATTACCAGAGTTCATATCATCAGAGTATGTGCTCTAATACATTTTGACAACACGCAGTTGAAAAACTCCTGTCATCTCCTTTTCAGCATTTGTAATCTCAAAAATGACAGGCTGAAATAAGCGTGACAAGATCTCACCAGTAACAACTCTCGTGTTAATTTATTCATGGCTTGCCTTCCTCTGTTGCCTTTGAGACTCAACTGATGCTCTTTTAATAATGCCATCTTGTTGCACTTCTTTTCTTCCTTTGCAGTCCTAGATGTAAAGTGTGTGCCTCTTTCTTTAAGCCAACTCCTATTAACTACGTGATGGCAGGAAATAATTTCTTTCTTTGCGTATTATTCATTTTTTATCCAAACTTCCACAAAGAAAGTACAGGCAGCTTTGTTAAAGCAACAGAGCAGAAGTGGGTTGAACCAAATAATGAATGAAGGATGTGATCCTGATTGTCTTGTTAAATAAAGGTTAAATGAAAATAAATAAAATGTCATTCGCTTAATGACTTTTGGCTCCCTCTGTGATGTCGCTGAGTGTGATTCACTGCTCTGAGGTTTGCTCACTCCATCTCTTCCACCTGGCACAGACTCACAACTCACATTAAGGTACCCCGAGTCTGTGTAGAGATGCTTAACAAAGCATCTACAGGAAAACTAAAGTGCATTTCTGCTACACTTAACATACTGTATATCCATTGGTTAATGCACCACTAAGGTAGCTTAGACATGTATTTCTAAATTGTAGAATTACAACCATTATTGCAACTAAAGGTTGTATTTCTTTTTTTGTCCAGCCGTTTTTTTTTTTTTTTTTTACCCTATACCAGAGATATTCAACTGATGGCCCAGGGGCCAAATCCGGCCCACAGGTGAACTCAGTTCAGCCCCTCAATGGGTTCATCTTTAAATAAAACTGGATTTTATACCATAAAACAAAATTACTTAATTACTTAATGACAGGCTCGACTACTGCAACTCCCTGTTTATTGGAATCCCTGGCAAAAACCTTCAGAAGCTTCAATATATTCAAAACAGTGCAGCAAGGATTTTATTGAGAGCTCGTAAATTTGAACATATTACACCCATTCTCCATAACCTCCATTGGCTTCCTGTCACCTACAGAATTCAGTACAAAACTGCTCTCATTACACACCAATGCTTACACGGAACTTCACCAGATTATCTAAAGGACATTCTTGCTCCATATTCATCCACCCGGTCTCTTCGATCACAGAACAGTAATCTCCTTCACATTCCACAAACCAAATTAAGGACCATGGGAGACCGGGCATTCTGTGTGGCTGCCCCCCGCCTATGGAACTCCCTCCCTCCCTGAGAGCTCCACAGTCACTGGTTGACTTTAAACAAGGCTTAAAGACCTTTCTTTTTAAGTGAGCCTACTCTGCCTCCACATGATTTTACCTTTAATCTTAGTTGATACTATCATTGATTTTACTTGATTTTATCACTTGTTTTTATTTGATCTTTGATTTTGTTGCACTTTGTGGCACTTTGAGATTTTCGTTAATGAAAAGTGCGTTATAAATTAAATTCATTATTATTATTATAATAACTGCTGGATGTCTGGCCCCCAAGCTCTTGGCTTTCAGTAACTGTGGCTTGGCCTGTCACAATAAACAATAAACCAATTATTTTGCATAATAAATTAAAATTATCAACCTCATTTTCATTTATCGGCTTTATCATTTCTTCGTTTCTCTCTTTTTTACTGAAAGCACTGGATGACAAAAAGCTCAACTCGAGAATTCATCACTGACCCCTCCCTTTCTCTTTTATCTTTAAAATCCACATTAACCATCCAAAATTGTGTTCTTGGATTGTTAAAAGCAGCTAAGCTGAGAAGCTAAGCTAACAGGTCGATCTCGAAAAAAAAAAAACTCCTTCTTGTCGAAGCTACAGAATTCACAGTTATGCCGGCGGGTACCCACCAAACGCGTTTCGGGCAGCAGAAGCGGACGGTTTACATTGAAAGTCTATGTTGAGACGCGGCGAGGCGCAGCGAATCGTGAAGCGGCGCGTTTTGAGCGTTTCAAGCGGCGTGGCAGTTCTTTTCCGCGCACGCAATGCGTCCGAAGCAGCCGATTGGTTGCCGCGTCGCAGCAACCAATCGGGAGAGACTCTGCTATGTGATGACGCAACAACGACGGGACTTTTTTGGGACTTTTTAAACTTACCCCAACGAGCCTCCATGAAGAAACCAGCCTCCGGTAAGAAACTTGGCATTTTTACAGTTGTTGCTGTCCGCTCGAGCGTACGATCACCCCAAACATAAAAATAAAAAATAAACGTTTTAAACTCAACAAAGACTTTCGGAGCTGCAGTTCGGCTCGTAGAAAACCCACTCAAGTAGTAACGAGGCTCACGTACAGCTGATTTCGTTTGCCCGGTGTACAAGAAACAACCGGAAAAGGAGCCAGACGCTCCTCCCACTGCGCGTCATCAGACGCGTCTTCAGTGTGAACAGATTCTGGTGACAAGCGGCCAAAAGGGTGCGTCGAGCGTTTTTGACGCTCAAGACACGTTTGGTGGGTACCCGGCATTAAAACCTGTGCCTTTGTGAAATAAGTTTTTCATTGCAAGAAGTAGTTGAGAACTTGTTTACTGATTTATTTTTATTTTTATTTAAAGCTTTGTGTGAAAAAGACTATGCTAAAGAGCTCAAATCACTGTGCATCCACCGTTTTGAGGACTGACAAGAGGCAGTCCATATCACGTCAAGGGGCCTCCTTCCCATTTTTAAAAAAAGAGACACACTGCTCGCTCCCTCACTACCCATCCTTCAGTTCAAACTGTCTTATGCTGTCATCTGGTGGTCGAAAAAAGGTACCACATGCCAAACAAAATGGCAAACATTTCTTCTTCAATTTGACAATAATTACTGATTATCAGAGTCAGAGTCAGAGTCAGAGAGTCTTTATTGTCATTTGCACCGCATGTGGTACATGTGATGAAAACGAGATTATGTACACGGGGTCCCAGTTACATCCAACAACAAATGCAAGAGAAAAACAGTAATAACATCTAGGATTAACTAAGAGAAACATCAACTAGTAATACACTAAGCCCTAATGTAGTGGAAAAACATCATTATAAACAGCAGCACGAACATGAGTCTGTATGAGCAGATGGTCACAGATGAACACAGCAACAAGAAAACAGATCAGCATCAGCATGATGTGATATTTTGCAGTGATTATTCTTATTATTTATTTATTCATGAGTCTAACAGCCTCAGGGTAGAAGCTGTTCCTCAGTCTAGTGGTTCTACATTTGATGCTCCTCAACCTCCGTCCTGAGGGGAGTGGGGCAAAGAGTGAGTGTGCTGGGTGAGTGAGGTCTTTCATGATGCAGGTGGCTCTTTTCCTGCATCTGGAGGTGTAAATGTCTGTGATGGTGGGGAGACTGACTCCAACAGACTTCTGTGCAGCCTTCACCACTCTCTGTAGAGCTTTCCTCTCTGCAACTGTGCAGCCTCCATGCCACACGTTGATGCTGGAGCACAGGACGCTCTCCACTGCACACCTGTAGAAGGAGGTGAGGACTGGGCTGCTCAGACCAGCTCGTCTCAGCCGTCTGAGGAAGTAGAGTCTCTGATGACCTTTCTTGATCAGGCTGGTGGTATTGTTGCTCTTATTCTCAAATTTCAAACAATATTATTGTTCATCGCAATAATTTCTGAGACAATTAATCTCCCAGCAAAATGTGTTATTGTGACAGGCCTAACTGTGGAACATTTTTAGCATTAATAATCCATCCATCCATCCATTTTCTTCTGCTTATCCGGGGTCGGGTCGCGGGGGTAGCAGCCTAAGTAGGGAGGCCCAGACTTCCCTCTCCCCAGCCACTTGGAGCAGCTCCTCCGGGGGAATCCCAAGGCGTTCCCAGGCCAGCCGAGAAACATAGTCCCTCCAGCGCGTCCTGGGTCTTCCTCTGGGTCTCCTCCCGGTGGGACATGCCCGGAACACCTCACCAGGGAGGCGTCCAGGAGGCATCCTAACCAGATGCCCGAGCCACCTCAACTGGCTCCTCTCGATGTGGAGAAGCAGCGGCTCTACTCCGAGTCCCTCCCGGATGACTGAGCTTCTCACCCTATCTCTAAGGGAGAGTCCAGCCACCCTGCGGAGAAAACTCATTTCAGCCGCTTGTATCCGAGATCTTGTTCTTTCGGTCATAACCCAAAGCTCATGACCATAGATGAGGGTGGGAAC
The DNA here is from genome assembly GCA_038048925.1 of Garcialebias charrua. Lineage (NCBI taxonomy): Eukaryota > Metazoa > Chordata > Actinopteri > Cyprinodontiformes > Rivulidae > Garcialebias > Garcialebias charrua. The sequence continues at coordinate 12,947 of JBBPBX010026951.1, forward strand.
GTAGATCGANGAGGCGATTCTGGTCCACCATCCGGCGTCTCAGGGGGGGAAAGCGGTACGCGACCAACACCATTTATGGTGGGGATGGCGTGCTGTTGACCTCAACTCGGGATGTTGTGAGTCGGTGGGCGGAATACTTCGAAGACCTCCTCAATCCTACTGGCACGTCTTCCACTGAGGAAGCGGAGCCTGGGGACTTTGGGTCGGGCTCTCCAATCTCTGGTGCTGAGGTCGCCGAGGTGGTTAAAAAGCTCCGCGGTGGCAAGGCTCCGGGGGTGGATGAGATTCGTCCTGAGTTCCTTAGGGCTCTGGATGTTGTGGGGTTGTGTTGGCTTACGCGACTCTGCAATATCGCGTGGACATCGGGGGCAGTTCCCTTGGATTGGCAGACTGGGGTGGTGGTTCCCCTATTCAAAAAGGGGGACCGTAGGGTGTGTTCCAACTATAGAGGGATCACACTCTTAAGCCTCCCTGGTAAGGTCTATTCAGGGGTTCTGGAGAGGAGGGTCCGTCGGATAGTCGAACCTCGGATTCAGGAGGAGCAGTGTGGTTTTCGTCCTGGTCGTGGAACACTAGACCAGCTCTACACCCTCAACAGGGTCCTGGAGGGTGCGTGGGAGTTTGCCCAACCAGTTTACATGTGCTTTGTAGACTTGGAAAAGGCATTCGACCGCGTCCCTCGGGGGGTTCTGTGGCGGGTACTCCGGGAGTATGGGGTACCAGGCCCATTGATATGGGCTGTTAGGTCCCTGTACGACCGGTGTCAGAGCTTGGTCCGCATTGCCGGCAGTAAGTCAGGCTCGTTTCCGGTGAGAGTTGGACTCCGCCAAGGTTGCCCTTTGTCACCGATTCTGTTTATAACTTTTATGGACAGAATTTCTAGGCGCAGCCAAGGTGTTGAGAGGATCCGTTTTGGTGGCCTTAGAATCGCTTCTCTGTTTTTTGCAGATGATGTGGTCCTATTGGCTTCATCAGCTCGTGATCTACAGCTTTCGCTGGAGCGGTTTGCAGCTGAATGTGATGCGGCCGGGATGAGGATCAGTTCCTCCAAATCCGAGGCCATGGTCTTGAGCCGGAAAAGGGTAGCGTGCCCTCTCCGGGTCGGGGAGGAGGTCCTTACCCAAGTGGAGGAGTTTAAGTATCTCGGGATCTTGTTCACGAATGAGGGAAAACTGGAGCGTGAGATCGATAGGCGGATAGGTGCAGCGTCCGCAGTGAAGCGGGCGCTGTACCGGTCTGTCGTGGTGAAGAGAGAGCTGAGTCAAAAGGCAAAGCTCTCAATTTACCGATCGATCTACGTTCCCACCCTCATCTATGGTCATGAGCTTTGGGTTATGACCGAAAGAACAAGATCTCGGATACAAGCGGCTGAAATGAGTTTTCTCCGCAGGGTGGCTGGACTCTCCCTTAGAGATAGGGTGAGAAGCTCGGTCATCCGGGAGGGACTCGGAGTAGAGCCGCTGCTTCTCCACATCGAGAGGAGCCAGTTGAGGTGGCTCGGGCATCTGGTTAGGATGCCTCCTGGACGCCTCCCTGGTGAGGTGTTCCGGGCATGTCCCACCGGGAGGAGACCCAGAGGAAGACCCAGGATACGCTGGAGGGACTATGTTTCTCGGCTGGCCTGGGAACGCCTTGGGATTCCCCCAGAGGAGCTGCTCCAAGTGGCTGGGGAGAGGGAAGTCTGGGCCTCCCTACTTAGGCTGCTACCCCCGCGACCCGACCCCGGATAAGCGGAAGAAAATGGATGGATGGATGGATGTAATAATAATAATAATAATAATAATAATAATAATAATAATAATAATAATAATAATAATAATAATAATAATAATGAATTTAATTTATAACTCACTTTTCATTAACAAAAATCTCAAAGTGCTACAAAGTGCAACTAAAATCAAAGATCAAATTTTTGTTGAATAGCCCCTCCCCATGCCATCTACTTTAAAGACCTGTGTGTATGTTTTACATCTTTCTTTTTTCCTTATTTTCCTTTATGTATTTTACCTCTGCCATTGCACACTATTCCCATCTCTCTGTCCCCTGGCTGTAACCCCTCTTAGTCCTCTCCACCTCGTTTTCTACCTATTTTTTTTTCTTTCCACTCACTTGTTCATCAAGCCCATTTACTGCTTGCATTCCGCTCTTGGCCCTGCATACATTTGCATTGTAATAGGACATTAATTAGCTCTAGGCAGTGTGCATGTGTAGAGATGGTCATAATGGAGTGGTCATAAAGAGGCTCACCTGGGCCACTTGTTTTCAGCCTAGATCTCTTTTGTTAATGTGTGTGTTGCATCTGTGTGTGGGTGTATGTGTTCAGATATTGTTACAAGTTAAAACGGCATGCAAGAAGTAATAAAGTGACACTAAAACAGAATACATGAGTGCCTTTTTGCACATATTTTTGCGCACACTTTACATGTTTACTCGTTTTAGTGTTATGTGTTTACAATGTGCACTTCTGATTAGTCCACCAACCCAGGCGGCTTCCTCCTTTGCTGCATAAATAGGCTTGCTGATGTTTAAGCCCATGATGTCAGCAGTTCTGACCCCCTCGGGAGTCCGTAGAACAGTAAAACTACAGTGCATTTGTTACAGCAGCAGCCGTAACATAAAAACAACACATTACACACCGCTCTCTTTACATCGTTACCTTTCACCTCTAAATGTTTGACCCTGCCTGTATGAAGCTGGGCACAGGAGTCACAGCATTCAACAACTGATAATGGAGCTATCCTCGTGGGTGTGGTGGGCGAGTAAAACCACAGCATACTGAGAAACACACGGGCATGCAGTATCTGCACAGATGCTCAAGCCGAACAGCCTGAAGGCAGGCGCCCAGACGGGCTGGAGAAGAACTTCACACAGCCCCGTGCAACGTGCTGGAACGTGCACGCAGCACCAGCATCGCCACAAATACTTTAAGCATACACACAAGCAGGTGCTCGCACAGTCAGAGGGAGCACACAAAGACAGAAGGCACAGATTTGGCAGAGTAAACTACGCTGAGAGCTATTTACTTACACTTTTACTATATTGGAAATTTGCATTAAAAAGGAGATTTGGAATAGTTTAATTGAGCATGCGGGAGGAGGAATAATGCATCTCTAAAAAGGGGGAATTGAAGCACGCAGGAGGTAGAGCGCTGAAGGGAAGAGCGGAAACATTGAAGAAAACTCACATTCACCGAGTCCTGGAGAGGCATGAAGAGGGAAAGAGAGATATACTGCAGTGTTAGCAAACAAGACCGAGTTTGTGCCCATTGTGTCTGGAATAATACATCCCACACAGCTAAAAGGTTAGCGCCCCAGCTTCAGTCCACCATGACCATTACAATATGAAAGGCCTAAAATCCATGCAGTGAAAAGAGGTACTCAGTGGAAGGGATCGGCCCACACTCCAACCCCTCAGGAACGCCTTTCATTTCCTGACGATCCCCTTGTTGATCCATCAACAACTCCTGGAGTTATCCTTACCGGGAACATTTTAGATTTGCGCTTTTTGTGTATTGATGACGCAACCAGCTGAATTTTGTGTCAGTGTTCTTAATTCTAATTTTTTAATGAATATCATCTTATTTAATTAAACTGAGAGTTGAGTCCCACAGATTGACTGCTTTTGTACATTGTCGTGACAAGATCCAATATCATCCAGTAATGAGTCTGAGCCCTCCCACTGGGAATCTAAACTTCTCATTTGGCTCTGGTGCTGCATAACCTAATGATGTATGAATCGTTTTATTGCTGCTTATTCTCAAGTTTTACTGGATAAAACACAAAGGATTTTTTTATTTTTTTTGTCGATTAAACCAAACAGTCCGTCTTCTGCGTTCTAACCACATGAGACTGTTATATTTGTGAAAGACATTTGTCAAAGGTTTTAATTAGAATCACAAAAGGACTTTGTCTCACAAACTGATACAATCAATAAAACATTTAAAGCTGCACTATGTAACTTTGTAGTGCAGTCTGTAACTTTTCTAACAATATATTTTTAACACATTTCTTCACTCTGCCACTATCTACTGACAGACTGGTGTTAGACAAAGTAATCTCTGAAAAAAACTATAGTCCCCTTGCTTCTCTATCAGCATTTATAAAAACACTAAAAACACAGAGTGACCCGCCGTTAACCAGCCAATAAAAACAGAGTTTGTAACCAGCCAATAAAAACAGAGTTTGTAACCAGCCAATAAAAACAGAGCTTGAATTTGAATCAGCCAATAAAAACAGAGCTTGAATTTGAATTTCAGCAGAGCAAGGGGGGCAGAGCCATATATGGCTCTGAGGGGGAGGGATCAGAATGCTTTGTCTGTTGGAAATTTTTTCTAAGTTCTGTGCCCTACAGAAAGTTACACATAGCACCTTTAACCTTGATTTTTAAATAGATTAATTGTCCTTTTTTGTTTTGTTTAATCCACATGCGTGCATGGTTTGCTAGGCTTTAGATATAAGCGAACCTCCTAATTACAGCTCAGTTTGTAACTTTATCAACGCTGACCAGAATTAATTGAGGATGCAATCACTCACTCCCTTTATGCATGCTCGTGCCAAGGCCTTTGCTTGCATATGGACATCTTTGTTCCATCGATCCAGCCTCACAAGAACAAAAGCTCGGGGAAGACGAAAAGGCATTTGACCCAGCTCTGTTGCCGTAGACCTCGCCAAATAGCAGAGGGTTTTATTGACTACGTTGCAGCAGCGCACTTACCCAAAGCCAGTTGTCCAGGCATTGACATATCTACTGTAAGACAAGTCTCCACTGCCCAGGTGACCCAAAGGAATGCTTCCTTGTCAATGCGGGTGACAGCTTGTGTGTATAAGTTTGCCTCAGCCTGTGAGTGTGCGTTCTTATCACTGTGCGTGCGTAACATGCAAGTGAATGTGCATGCACGCATCCCTGCAACAAATAAATCAATAAACCCTGGGGTTAATCGTGAGGAGGAACTGACTCACGAGCTCGACTAAAAAAAACATTGGACTGTTAGCATAACCTCAGTCCACCCATCTCCCTGTGGAAATCCACTGACATTGATTATGAAGCTCAGCCTGCAGTTCCGTCAAGTCTCACTAGCTTATCTACGACTACGTAAAGCCTCTGCCATCAGTCCATCACTTCAGCGCAAGCAATTTAGGAGTTAACCCTCCAACATCTGAATAAACCAAGGACAGAGTTGGAGACGGTGAAAGGATTAGACTGGAATTCAATTTGAAGTCAGTCTTCCTGGTAGCAAAAGCTGTCCTCCAGTTTGGAGGACGTGAGTTTAAACCCCCTCCGTGACTCATTACTGGGAAGTTTTCAAACTAAACCTGTCAAAGCTCGTGTGTGAACGTATTATGTTTTATTTAATTTTTACTTAATTGTAAAAAGGTTTGTAATTAACAGTTTATCAGCTGTTTTTAAGCCATTAAAAGTAATATTATTATTATTATATTATTATTTTTTGGATGTTGGTTTGTTTTGTTTTACCAAGATGGTTATTTTGTGGATTTTGTGCAGAAAAAAAAAATAGGATAACGGCTTGTAAATCTACACACTTTGTTTTAAAATGATGTGAAATGATCACGCTTTGACTAAACGTGATGTTCTCAGCAGGGATCTGATCAGCAATGCTGATTTTCATGCCTTCCACAAGATTTGATAATACAAATTATTGATTGTGCTTTTTATGATCATATGTTGAACTAACTAGCCTGAAATCACACCTTTGTGAGCCTTTTCTCCTTTTCACTTTTTATTAAAATGTGTAATTGTATATTGCAAACCGTGTCTATTATGATTGCTGTGATTTGTGTCCGAGCAATAGCAAATGATCAACACGGATTTTGGTTTGTATACAAACAATATTTAATCAGAATAAGACCAAAAGTATAATTTATGTTCAAAGGAAGGACTGCATGTTTAGAATTAATTTTGTTTCAATTTAAATAGTGATTTCCATATGCCATATTTCCATTTGCTAATTAAATGAATATTTTAAACCAACATTTAGAACTGCATGCAAATTTAAATGTTTTGTTCTTAAAAAATCCTAAATGCCTTTGCAAAACAGATCCTCTTTGTTTCACCAGTTGTATCGCAACTTGGTTGACTTGGTGAAAACTTAATGCACGGCTAGAGCTGAAAACAACAAGGAGGTTAAATAATGAAATGTATGGAAAGCAAACATGTTATTACTACTTCAGTCAGAAAACAGCAGAACATGTTTCACATGTGGTTTGATATTCATTTTAAAATTTTAACTGTTAAAGTTATAATTTTTTTTTACATACCTGGGCAGTTCAAAAACACATGCAATATAAGAAATCATTACATTACCCACTTCAAAACACAAGCAAAGACAAAAAAAAAAACAAATGGCAAGCTATGAGATCAAACATATTGATTTATCATGAACTATTAAAAAAAGAAACAGTTTTAAGAGTGTAATTCAGATTTTTTTTGTAAATTTATCAGTAGAATGTTCTGAAATGTTGTTATGCTCTCAGTCTAAACAAACTTTTAGGCTGATTCTGACCAAAAACAAGTAGAAGCTTGAATCGTGATTGAGCTGCATAAGGTCATGCGTAATCTGTGTACCGTAATTAAACAGATATGGACATACAGTATAGCAGATCAGAGAATCTCAGAGAAAAAGTTTGGGTATAAATGGGTATACATTTATATAAATTATTTGGGTATACATTTTGGTTAAAAAATAAATATCTGTTAAAAATGAAAGTGAAGAGAGAGATCTTGTAAGACAATGGGCAAGAATTAAACACGAGAGTTGAATCAGGGCGGTGCAGCACCATTACGACTTTTGAAAAGCATCTTCTAGACCAGTAAGTTTACTGTGTCAACCAAACCTAAATACTGTACAGGAAACTTGTCGGACTTCTCAATCCCACTTGAGTCTTTCCTAGTCATCACCATTTTTTAACACTCACTTTGCCTGTTTCTGTAGGTAAGCAAACACAGAGTAACAGCAATATGTACATTTTGCTTACAATTTTTCTATTCAAGTAAACAAAACATACTAATATGTCAAAAAAAGTGGGCAGACTGTTTAATGTATTTATTTAAAGCAAAGTGCTATGTGTTTTCATCATCGCATGTTCCCATACAATGATGAAAACAGTTCTCTGCATTTAACCCATCACACGTGAGATACCGTCCAGGTGGAGCAGTGGGCAGCTCTGTAAGCGCCCGGGGATCAATTGGGGATTGTGTCTTGCTCAAAGACACCATGACATGTGGCCATGGAGGAGAGTTGAACCTGTGACTTTCTGGTCCCAAGTTGGCTGCCCTGCTTCACTATCTCAATCCCATGTCGATTTAGCCTAGTTTTCTAGATTAC
>JBBPBX010026952.1:0-24797 GCA_038048925.1 Garcialebias charrua
CACCACTCTTAGCAAAGACAAAAACATCATAATTCTCCCAGCAGACAAAGGAAGGTGCACAGTGATTTTGAACCAGAAAGACTATCATGAGAAAGTTATGTCACTCCTTAGTGACTTAACCACTTATGAACCGCTGAAAAGAGATCCAGGAAGTGGTTACAAGAAGAAGTTGATAGATTGCCTGAAAATTTTGAAGCAGGACAAGGCTATTGACAATATTCTGTACCACAGACTGTACCCAGGGGAGGCCACGCCAAGTCTGTATGGTTTACCCAAAATCCACAAACAAGGTGTACCTTTAAGACCAATTGTTAGCATGATTAACTCGGTCACTTACAATGTTTCCAAATATCTGGCATCTGTACTCATCCCTTTAGTTGGCAGCTCAGAACACCACATACAGAACACCATGGACTTTGTGGATAAGGTGAGGGATGTCATCATGGAGACTGATGAAACAATGGTCTCTTTTGATGTCACATCACTCTTTACGTGCATTCCTGTTGATGAAGCAGTAGAGGTGGTCTGTTTAAGGTTAAAATCAGACACCACTCTGAGCAACAGGACCACACTTTCCACAGAACAACTGTGTCAACTCTTGAAACTGTGCCTGCAGTCAACCTACTTCACATATGGGGAGCAATATTATAGGCAGAAACATGGGTGTGCTATGGGGTCTCCAGTTTCTCCTATTGTTGCCAACCTGTACATGGAGGAGGTAGAAAAGAGAGCTTTGACATCCTTTTCAGGGAGACCACCAAGTCATTGGTTCAGGTATGTTGACGACACCTGGGTTAAAATTAAATCTCAGGAAGTCCAACATTTCACTGATCACATCAACTCTGTGGATAAATATATCAAGTTCACACGAGAAGATGTAAAAAATGGCAGGTTGGCTTTCTTGGACTGTGAGGTCTCAGTTTCTGATAGAGGAAATTTGCAAACTGAGGTGTACCGCAAACCCACACACACAGACCAGTATTTACAGTTTGACTCCCATCACCCTCTGGAGCACAAGTTAGGAGTCATCAGGACTCTGTACCACAGAGCAGACAGCGTCCCCACTAACTCAGCAGCCAGACAGAAGGAGAAATCACACACAAAACAGGCTCTAGAGAAATGTGGATATCCTAACTGGGCCTTCCTGAAAGCAGAGAAGAAACCCAAACAGGACTCCAGCCAGCCATCAGGTGAAAAGAAGGAACCCAGACCCAGACCAGTGGTCATTCCGTATGTTGCGGGAGTTTCAGAGACATTGAGACGTTTATTTTCTAAACACAACGTCCCAGTGGCTTTTAAACCCCAAAATACATTACGACAAAGACTGGTTCATCCCAAAGATCCAGTCCCCCGGCACAAACAGAGTAATATTGTGTATGCTGTTCAGTGTCAGGAGGGCTGTGATCAGTCTTACATCGGGGAAACTAAACAGCCACTGGCCAAAAGGATGGCCCAGCACAGAAGATCAACATCATCAGGTCAGGACTCTGCGGTCTACACTCATCTCCAGGCCAGCGGTCACTCTTTCAGGGATGAAGATGTTCACATCCTTGATAGAGAGGAACAATGGTTTGAGAGAGGAGTAAAGGAGGCCATCTTTGTGAAAAGAAACCGTCCATCATTAAACAGAGGTGGAGGCCTCCGGGTTCAACTGTCCCCCACTTACAATGCTGTTATTGCTAGTATCACTCAGCCCTCTGTGAATAGCAAACAACCATCAGGGTGTTAACGATCCATCGTCAGGCTGATGGTCCTCCTTGATCATGTGAGCAGCTGGTTTCGGCTGTCATCAGCCAACTGGTTGATCCACTGTGGGAGGGTGCTATTTATAAGACTGAGCTGAACACAGCTTCTCAGACTGAGGAAGTCTTTCGGACGAAAGACGAAACGTTTCTACAGTTTTTTTTTGCTTTGTTTTGTTTTGTTTTTTGAATGTCCAGAGGACCAGACTTAGCTTTTTTAGATTTTTCTACCTGGATTATTGAGCATGCATCAGGGTATTTCTTTACTAGGTTTCCACGTGGTTACAAGAGAGATGCAAATCGACCAGGATACCCAAATATTTATAGGAATCAACAAACTCAATAGGGACACCATTTGAGGATAAAATCAGAGGAAGAACTGCTGGGACCAACTTCCTGTTTGAAAAAAGCTTCCATTTGGTTTTATCAGCATGACAAGTTTGAGACAGAACAAATCTGATTGGATTATGTCAAAAGCAGATTGCAAAAGCTGGAAAGCCTTAGCAACTGTTTTAGCTGGACAATAAACAACTGTGTCATCAGCATATAAATGTAGGGATGCATCAGGGATGCTCTGACCTACATTACCTATGTTGATTGCGAAGAGGGTGGGTCCTAAGACTGAGCCTTGTGGTACACCATTGTTGACTGTTAAATAACTGGAAGAAGTACCATTATGTTGAACACATTGCTTCCGATCAGAAAGATAGATAAAAAAACAACCAATGGTTTTACCTGAGAAACCGATTTCTGAGAACTTATGACACAAGATGTTATGATCCAGTGTCAAAAGCTTTAGACAGGTCTAAGAAAAATGCAGCACAATAATCCTTAGCATCCAGTGCTTCAACAACGTCATTAAGAACCTTCAATGAAGCAGTTGTTGTGCTGTGTTGTTTCCTGAAACCAGATTGATGGAGAGGTAAGATGTCCATATACTTTTTCACTTCAGAGTTTATGAGTTTTTCTAGAACCTTGGCTAAAATGCAGAGTTTAGAGATTGGTTGATAGTTGTTCAGTGAGGTGGGGTCACCTCCCTTCAGCAAAGAAAGAACAAAGCCTGTTTTCCAAGCATCCAGAATGGAGTTTTTGCTTATGGACAGGTTAAATATGTGGGTCACAGGGACTGTGATGGTATGAGCAGCCAGCCTTAAGAAATAAGGTGGAAGTTCATCTGGAACTTGGATTTTTAGGATCAAGACCTTTTAACAGTTTATTTACCTCACTATCAGAGAACGGAGAAAAAGAGAAAGTGTGATTAACTGAGGATTGACTGTAGGACATATTTGATTTGTAGAAGTTTGGTTATTAGGTGAAGTGGCTGATTTTCCATCAGTAAAGGCTCCAGTATAGCTGTGCTTGGGTAGCACGCCGCTCGACGCGCGCGTGCTACGCGCAGGAAGTTCACAGTATAGCTCAGCGTGAAGCTCCAGCGTGAAGCTCCAAATTCTTGACATAATTTGAGCAGCAGAAGGGCGGAGCGTTTACCTACGGGACAAATTGAGGTCGCTGATTAGTCATTTGCTGACACGCCTACTGAATTGATTGACAGGTCGAATGGTGAAAGAAAAGGCACGGGCTGTGCAGCGGTATTTTGTGTTTATATGTTAATAAAAAGTTCTCAAAAATAAAATAAAAACAGGGAGCGCTGGTCCAGCAGCCCACAGCCCACCAGGAATTATTTAGAACCTGGCGCATCCACATTGGACATTTGGTTCGCTCGTGACAAATTAATTAATGCCTCCTCATCGGAGGAGGAAGCGAATGATGACCGCTTCAAGCGATCACTTGACTTTTGGCAAAAAAAAAAAAAAAGAAAAGTCCAGATCGGTGTCAGAGCTTGGTCCGCATTGCCGGCAGTAAGTCAGGCTCGTTTCCGGTAAGAGTTGGACTCCGCCAAGGTTGCCCTTTGTCACCGATTCTGTTCATAACTTTTATGGACAGAATTTCTAGGCGCAGCCAAGGTGTTGAGAGGATCCGTTTTGGTGACCTTAGAATCGCTTCTCTGTTTTTTGCAGATGATGTGGTCCTACTGGCTTCATCAGTTCGTGATTTACAACTTTCACTGGAGCGGTTTGCAGCCGAGTGTGATGCGGCCGGGATGAGGATCAGTTCCTCCAAATCCGAGGCCATGGTCTTGAGCCGGAAAAGGGTAGCATGCCCTCTCCGGGTCGGGGAGGAGGTCCTGCCCCAAGTGGAGGAGTTTAAGTATCTCGGGATCTTGTTCACGAATGAGGGAAAACTGGAGCGTGAGATCGATAGGCGGATAGGTGCAGCGTCCGCAGTGAAGCGGGCGCTGTACCGGTCTGTCGTGGTGAAGAGAGAGCTGAGTCAAAAGGCAAAGCTCTCAATTTACCGATCGATCTACGTTCCCACCCTCATCTATGGTCATGAGCTTTGGGTTATGACCGAAAGAACAAGATCTCGGATACAAGCGGCTGAAATGAGTTTTCTCCGCAGGGTGGCTGGACTCTCCCTTAGAGATAGGGTGAGAAGCTCAGTCATCCGGGAGGGACTCGGAGTAGAGCCGCTGCTTCTCCACATCGAGAGGAGCCAGTTGAGGTGGCTCGGGCATCTGGTTAGGATGCCTCCTGGACGCCTCCCTGGTGAGGTGTTCCGGGCATGTCCCACCGGGAGGAGACCCAGAGGAAGACCCAGGACGCGCTGGAGGGACTATGTTTCTCGGCTGGCCTGGGAACGCCTTGGGATTCCCCCAGAGGAGCTGCTCCAAGTGGCTGGGGAGAGGGAAGTCTGGGCCTCCCTACTTAGGCTGCTACCCCCGCGACCCGACCCCGGATAAGCGGAAGAAGATGGATGGATGGATGGATGGATGGATGGATGGAAAAGTCCAGATCAGCGATGAAGAAGTGGAATTTAATACATTTGTGTCTCATACAAAACAATCCGGCGCTAGGTAGTTTATTGTGAGACAACGCGCGCACGTAGGCAGTCGTAAAATTTGGGCTTGGCGCGTTCACGCCCACGTTCAAAGGCTTGTGTCGCGGCGCTCACAACTATACTCGGGGCTTAACTGTCAAATATTGAACTAGAACCAACAAAATGTTTGTTGAAACAGTTCAGGATCTTGGGCTTATTTGACACAGGAACATAGTTAACGAGACGTTGTGATGAGAGGTCAGATGATTGGGGGGTGCCTGAGAGAGATTTGATGGTTTTCCAGAATCTTTTCGGGTTGTTTAGATTTTTGGAGGTCTAAGATTTTAAAAAAATGTAGTTACATTTAGCGGCTTTGATGGCAGTTGTGCATTTATTCCTCAGCTGCCGAAAATTCAACCAATCAGTGTCTGAGACAGATTTTCTTGCTATAGCCCAAATATGGTCTTTCCTATGCTGGAGGTCAGCTAGTTCAGGAGTAAACCAAGGGCTGTCACATACCTTTATTGTGAACTGGCAAAAAGGAGCGTGTTTGTTCACAAAATAAATAAAATTATTATGAAAACAGTTCCAGGTGGTGTTCACGCCATCGGTTAGTAGAATATGCTGCCAGTCAAAGTGAGATAGATCCCAGAGGAATGACTGTTCACAAAAAACGTTTCAAATTTCTTTTTTGAATTAATCTGGACTTAGAAGGTGGAAGTTTAATATCTCTGAGAGCCGCTATTACACAATGATCACTCAAAATGTCAGTGAATACACCTGTACCAGGGAATTTGTGAGGCATATTTGATAGAAACAGGTCTAAGATGGAAGATTTTGCATGTCAGTTTTTGTTTAGTCGAGTAGGAGAGTCAATAAATTGAGTTAGATTGAGTGATAGGTAGGGTTGGGCATCGAGAATCGAGAATCGTTCGGAACCGGGACTAACTGTCCGGTTTTCCTGGAATCGTTCAAAATATTAATTTGCGATTCCTATGTTCGATGCTAGTTAGCCGAACGGAAGTAGCCGGCCCCGAAACCCAACGAAGAAGAATCCACCGGATGTGTGCTTCCGAGATCTAAAGCTTACTAATTAATAAAATGACCACCAATCAGGTCAGTGCAGCACTTGCAATAATTTTCTATCATGCAAAGGAGTGTGGAGAAGTAAAATAGTGTCCCGTCTTTGATGCGCTCCACCGGATTATTTTCGTTTCGTATCCGACCGGAAGTACAGAGTGGTCCGTCTGCAAAATGCTCCGCCGAACTTTTCGCTAATCGCTAGTAGGCAACATTCCTTTAATTTTCATAAGGAATGTTGCCTAATATAAATGTGAATGTAAAGGGGGCGTACACGGCGAAGCCACGCCCACCACTCGGGGCTTCCGATCATTGCGCTTTGATCTTGGTCCCAAGATAGCTTCCCCCGCTGAGACGCTCCAAGCCGGAACAAAGAGAGATAAGAGTTTGGCTGCAAGGTAGCACCTCCATGCTGAGAGACTGTTTTGAGAATACAAACTGGTCTGTCTTCAGGGAGGCAGCTACGAATGGGAGCTCAGTGGATCTGGAACTTTATGCTTCCTCAGTCCTGGGTTACATCAGCACATGCTCTGAAAATGTATCCATAAAAAAATATGTTAAATGTTACCCCAACGAAAAACCCTGGTTAAATAAGGAAGTCCGCACCCTGCTAGCAGCCAGGGACACTGCATTCAAGTCCGGAGATACAGAGGAGCTGAGAAAGAGCAGGAAAGAACTGGTTGATGGCATTAAGAAGGCCAAGGCCACGTATGCACAGAGGATCGAGGGACAGTTCACCTCACAAGACCCACGGAGCATGTGGAAGGGCATCAAATGCATAACAGATTACAAAGGCAAGAGCAAACAATGCCCCAGGGACCCATCTCTGCCTGATGCCCTCAATAAGTTTTATGCACGTTTTGAAGATCCAAACAGACCAGCTAGCACCAGACTCACCTCATCACCAGATGAAGAGCATCTCAGAGTGACCGCAGCAGAAGTGAGAGGCAGTCTCAGAAGGATCAACCCTCATAAAGCAACCGGACCAGACAACATCCCAGGGAAAGTTCTGAAGGAATGTGCGGACCAGCTCTGTGAGGTGCTGGCTGACATCTTCACCACCTCACTTTCACTGGAGTCAGTTCCCACCTGCCTGAAGACCGCCACCATCATCCCAGTTCCAAAGAGCTCCACAGTGACTGGTCTGAATGACTATAGACCGGTGGCCCTCACCCCGATAGTCGCTAAATGTTTTGAGAAACTGGTCATGTCCCACATCAAGACAACCGTCAACATCAACGAGGACCCTCATCAATATGCATACCGCGAGAACCGATCAACAGAGGACGCCATCTCCTCTTTGGTCCACACTGCTCTCACTCACCTGGATCAGAAGGACTCATACGTGCGCATGCTCTTTGTGGACTTCACATCTGCCTTCAACACCATGATCCCCCAAACTCTGATAGACAAACTATCCACACTTGGACTAAGCCCCTCCATTTGTAACTGGGTACTAGACTTCTTAACAAACAGACCACAGTCCGTGAAGATCCACAACTTCTCCTCCTCCACCATAACCCTCAGCACTGGCTCTCCCCAAGGATGTGTGCTGAGCCCTCTTCTGTTCACTCTGCTCACATATGATTGTACAGCCACACATCCAGGCTGTCATATTGTTAAGTTTGCAGATGATACAGCGGTGGTGGGATGCATCACAAACAATGATGAGTCCAGCTACAGACAGGAGGTGGAACACCTGGAGAGCTGGTGCAAAGAGAATAATCTTCACATGAATGTGAAGAAGACAAAGGAGATGATTGTGGACTTCAGAAGGAACAAACACACCCATGCCCCACTGAACATAGGTGGATCTGCGGTGGAAGTGGTCTCCAGCTACAAATACTTGGGTGTACACTTGAATGATAACCTCAGCTGGAGCAACAACACCACCAGCCTGATCAAGAAAGGTCATCAGAGACTCTACTTCCTCAGACAGCTGAGACGAGCTGGTCTGAGCAGCCCAGTTCTCACCTCCTTCTACAGGTGTGCAGTGGAGAGCATCCTGTGCTCCAGCATCAATGTGTGGCATGGAGGCTGCACAGTTGCAGAGAGGAAAGCTCTACAGAGAGTGGTGAAGGCTGCACAGAAGTCTGTTGGAGTCAGTCTCCCCACCATCACAGACATTTACACCTCCAGATGCAGGAAAAGAGCCACCTGCATCATGAAAGACCTCACTCACCCAGCACACTCACTCTTTGCCCCACTCCCCTCAGGACGGAGGTTGAGGAGCATCAAATGTAGAACCACTAGACTGAGGAACAGCTTCTACCCTGAGGCTGTTAGACTCATGAATAAATAAATAATGAGAATAAACACTGCAAAATATCACATCATGCTGATGCTGATCTGTTTTCTTGTTGCTGTGTTCATCTGTGACCATCTGCTCATACAGACTCATGTTCGTGCTGCTGTTTATAATGATGTTTTTCCACTACATTAGGGCTTAGTGTATTACTAGTTGATGTTTCTCTTAGTTAATTCTAGATGTTATTACTGTTTTTCTCTTGCATTTGTTGTTGGATGTAACTGGGACCCTGTGTACATAATCTCGTTTTCATCACATGTACCACATGCGGTGCAAATGACAATAAAGACTCTCTGACTCTGACTCTCTCTCTCTATCACTCAACCTATTTATTTAGTCAATTTACATGGCAAGCTTGAACTAATGCACCTAATTTCATTACCGTATATGAATATCTCTATGCATTTGATGAAGACTATGCAGTATTCAAAGAAGGAAGGACAATGATGGGCACTATCAATGTGAAAACTTGCTTGACTTTTTCAGCCGGAGGCAGCACACACAAGGAGACACACACTTTCTTTAAGCCTCACCTCATTCATCCTGAAATAGCTGACATTTCCTCCAGAGGGATAATTGAGGAGTAACACGTGTGCTACTATTTAATAATAATAATAATAATTAATTCAATTTATAACGCACTTTTCATTACTGAAAATCTCAAAGTGCTACACATATATTGAATGCTACACACATTCATAAACCGGTGGCGGCAGACTACCATGCAAGGTGCTTTCCAGTCCTACCGGGAGCAACTCAGGGTTAAGTGTCTTGCCCAAGGACACAACGACACATGGTGCGGGTCCCGGGAGTCGAACCGCCAACTTTCCGATCGGGAGACGACTGCCATTACCACTACACCACGGCCGCCATGACCCTTGCTTTTGAAACCTTATAAAACACCCTTTTAGAGCCATGGAATTAGGAACGGTGGAGTATGTGCATGGGCGTTTATTTAGAAATGCATTTGTGAAGTTTGTATATATTATTGTGTCTGTTTACCACTGATGCCCAAATTATCACTATGTGTCTTCTCTCTCACTCTTTCCTTCTCTGTGTGTGCATGCTGTTGAACATGTGTGTCTATGACTGACCAACATATGGATGGTGGATGAATGGCTTCAGGCTCAGTGATAGGTTATTGTTAAATCTAGAGCGAAGAATAGGAAAAAGCTCATTATTACAATGACTGAGTCAATGTCAAGAGGAGCTGCCTTGACCTTTTCAAGGCTTTGCATGACAACTATTAAAGAAATGTATCAAGGCGGGGGATGGTATGTATGTGTGTGCTTGTGTGTTGCTGTCGTTTTCTTTTTGAGTGTGTGCAAGACTCAGAGGTTGTGACATTAAGCAGCCGCTAAAAGCTGAGGTTAATGGATTGACTGTTACCTGTTCTTGAGGCTCCAAATTGGCTCATACACAAGGGGAATCAGCTGAAGCTGCTTTAGCTGCAAGGCTAAATTAACGGAGCTCTGGACTGTTTGTTAGAAAAAAACAATTCTCAATGCAGGTCAAAACATGGGCTTTAAATACTGCACCTCACTCACTTTGGTGATGTTATCCACTGGTGGTATTTGGGGTTTTCACTTTATGTTCAAAGTGAAATACTAAAACACAAAGTGAAGAACATGCTCAGTTACACAACATAGTAGATGTGTTTAGGAGTTTTTTTTATTTATTTAAAAAAATAATAATAATAATATGTTCAAGACCTGGATAACGGTTTATTGTCTATATACGTTTTCTAGAAAACATAGTTTAACAAGATGCAATGAACTGCTATAAGGTACAGTACGTATTGGTCACCATAGCCACCTCATTTTAACATTACTCTTCTGATGGTTGAATAGGCCTCCTCTCATCACTCACAACAAAAACATCAACTATAAATACACTAAGCACTAATGTTTTTTCTATTACATTAGAGCTTAGTGTATTTCTAGTTGATGCTTTTCTTAGTTATATCCTAGATGCAGTGGCGGGCGGTGCATTTCACACCTAGGCCTTCAGTAGTGCTCCGTCTGAATCAATCCAAGCCTCAATAACTATTTTATGACTATAACACTTCTACTACAGGTACAGCTGCGACACACATAAAAAAAAAACATCAAAAATAACCTGATAAAACTGCAATATTATTTAGGAACACAGCAACATTTTACTCACCAAAAACCCTGATTATTTGTTATTACACTGTATTTAATATTATATTAATAATTGATAATAATAATAATAGATAATAAATATTTAATATCCCCAGGTAATAATTTGAGGTCACAGCTTCTGTTATGAGCTTGTCTGATATTAGACAGAGTTTTGTGAGAGACAATAAAAATATGGAACAAATGCTGAACAGGACACATTAATGTATTATAAAATGAATACGGTAAATAAAATAAAAATAAAAAATGTTAGTTGAACCTTTGAAATTGTGAATTTTTTTTAAAACACAAAGACAATTTACAGACATATGAAAGGGGAAAAAAACAAGATATAAAATGAAAGGTAGCAGATGAAAAAAAATCATATTTGCTCCTTCTTAAAACAAAATAAATTCAAACAATCAATTCAAACAATAATTATCTATAAATAATATAACAAAACTCACCAGAGTGTGTGGAACAAACTAGCAGTTATTTTGGGACATGCAGAAAGTTGTATCATGACGTGTCACCGCTGATATCAGGCCATTCTTCTTGACACATGAGCTCCTGCTTCGCGTTGTTTCCAGTAGCAAACACCGCGGTAAAGTTAATTTGAAGTTGGACGGAGCAACGCAGCGCTGAAGACACGCTGACACGGAATTTGAATATCCAACGTCCAACTTGAAACTAACTTCACTGCGGTGCAGCAAACAGTAAACAAAGTCCGTTTTCTCTCTTTCTACCTTTCAGGTTGTGTGACCGGACATTACATCCAATGACACAGCAAGATTGGACCATTGCAAAACTGTTAAAACCTACTTAGATTCTAAAAAAAAAAAAAGCGAAAAAGCTTATTTTACCGGACAGCCCGATTAGCCATTAGCCATTAGCTTCCGCTCGGCGGATGTGACGTCACATATTGAATATCCAAGCAAAGTGCGTGAATACGCTGACGTTTCAGTACGTCGTCGTAAAAAACGTAAAACGTAACTAGAAGCTAGAAGGCTTTTGGTCTTGGCCATAGACATTAACTCAAAATCTGATTGGTTGAAGCAACAGCTTGGTCGACAGTGCTACAGGGGTACAAGAGCTCAGAGAAGGCTTCTAATTTACCTAGCAACAATAGTGGCTGAAATGTGATTGGTTCAATAATAAATATGAAAATACACATCTGGATAGAGCAAAACCAAGGGGGAAGCAATGAAAGGAAGCGGACAGACCATTTGGAATTATGTAATACGTATTCATGGACAAAATATAATTAAAAAAAATTAAAATTTAACTCCCACCTCCGGGAGAGCTTTGAACACGTTCCGAGGGAGGCGGGGGACATTGAGTCCGAGTGGGCCATGTTCCACGCCTCTATTGTCGAGGCAGCTTATCAGAGTTGTGGCCGCAAGGTTGTTGGTACCTGTTGTGGTGGCAACCCTCAAACCCGGTGGTGGACACCGGCGGTGAGGGATGCTGTCAAGCTGAAGAAGGAGTCCTATTGGGCCTTTTTGGCCTGTGGGACCCCGGAAGCAGCAGATAGGTACCGACAGTCCAAGCGGCATGCGGCTCGGGTGGTTGCTGAGGCAAAAACTCGGGCGTGGGAGGAGTTCGGAGAGGCCATGGAGAATGACTTCCGTACGGCTTCGAGGCGATTCTGGTCCACCATCCGGCGTCTCGGGGGGGAAAGCGGTACGCGACCAACACCATTTATGGTGGGGATGGCGTGCTGTTGACCTCAACTCGGGATGTTGTGAGTCGGTGGGCGGAATACTTCGAAGACCTCCTCAATCCTACTGGCACGTCTTCCACTGAGGAAGCGGAGCCTGGGGACTTTGGGTCGGGCTCTCCAATCTCTGGTGCTGAGGTCGCCGAGGTGGTTAAAAAGCTCCGTGGTGGCAAGGCTCCGGGGGTGGATGAGATTCGTCCTGAGTTCCTTAGGGCTCTGGATGTTGTGGGGTTGTGTTGGCTTACGCGACTCTGCAATATCGCGTGGACATCGGGGGCAGTTCCCTTGGATTGGCAGACTGGGGTGGTGGTTCCCCTATTCAAAAAGGGGGACCGTAGGGTGTGTTCCAACTATAGGGGATCACACTCTTAAGCCTCCCTGGTAAGGTCTATTCAGGGGTTCTGGAGAGGAGGGTCCATCGGATAGTCGAACCTCGGATTCAGGAGGAGCAGTGTGGTTTTCGTGCTGGTCGTGGAACACTGGACCAGCTCTACACCCTCAGCAGGGTCCTGGAGGGTGCGTGGGAGTTTGCCCAACCAGTTTACATGTGCTTTGTGGACTTGGAAAAGGCATTCGACCGCGTCCCTCGGGGGGTTCTGTGGGGGGTACTCCAGGAGTATGGGGTACCAGGCCCATTGATATGGGCTGTTAGGTCCCTGTACGACCGGTGTCAGAGCTTGGTCCGCATTGCCGGCAGTAAGTCAGGCTCGTTTCCAGTGAGAGTTGGACTCCGCCAAGGTTGCCCTTTGTCACTGATTCTGTTCATAACTTTTATGGACAGAATTTCTAGGCGCAGCCAAGGTGTTGAGAGGATCCGTTTTGGTGGCCTTAGAATCGCTTCTCTGTTTTTTGCAGATGATGTGGTCCTATTGGCTTCATCAGATTGTGATCTACAGCTTTCGCTGGAGCGGTTTGCAGCCGAGTGTGATGTGGCCTGGATGAGGATTAGTTCCTCCAAATCCGAGGCCATGGTCTTGAGCCGGAAAAGGGTAGCATGCCCTCTACGGGTCGGGGAGCAGGTCCTGCCCCCAAGTGGAGGAGTTTAACCCTTAGATGCATAAGTGGGGTCAAAAATGACCCAGAGGGTTGTTATTCTTCAAAATCTCTGAAACTAAAAGTTTTTACTCTTCCATATTCCAGGTATTCCTCATAAAACATGTTTGTGACTTCAAGCCATTTGAATTTTTTTTAAATGTTTTTATACATTTTCAGAAATTGCAGTTTTTGTGTCACTACCCCAGTTTTTCATGAGTGGGGTCAAAAATGACCCCAAGCATTTCCTATAGAATCTCAAGGGTTTGCTTTGGGAACCTTTGATTCTTACCAACTGTGACTGTCAAGATACATTTTCTGTCTCATTTACACATCTGATACCTGCAGTCTCACCACTAGGAGGTCAGTTTGACACAGCAGCATACATGTATTATCTTCATTTACCAACTCCATGACTTTACTGTGATATAATATCATGTTGGTCATCAAAGTAGACAATCTTAGCTAACTACAAAATAATGTTAGTGCTTACTTCCGGCACTCTGCAAAGCAGGTCGCATCGCTTTTTGTTCCTCTCCTCCCTAAGTTTTCCTCCTCCCTACTTTTGCATTTTATCTCGTCTGTAACTCTTCAGCGCTCACTCGAACCAATTTGAAATGGATTTATTTGTGTGGGCTGTTTCCTCTATTGATAATTTTTTTTCCACGAAGCGGACCAGGAGAACCGGCTTGCCCCTTCGACACGCACGTGGTGGGATACACTATGGACTTGTGGAGCGAGTGGAAGCCAATGTGTCTGACCATTCTTTCTGTCGAAGACGTGGAAGATTTGTGGATTACAGTATTGGCATATTGGTGGCAGCTGCTCTGCTTTTTGGGATTGGCGGAGGTTTCTGATACTGGAAGTTGAGGGAGGCTGCCACGGCGATCAACGCGCTGGCGAGACTTCCTGCTCAACAAGATTCTCTGATCCAGGCTATGACCTCAACGACCCAGCTGTTGTCAAAAGTCAAAGTCAAAGTCAACTTTATTGTCAGATCTGCAATATGTACAGTACATGACATACACAGGACCGAAATTGCGTTTCTCTCAGTCCCTCGGTGCAACAGTAAACATCTAAACATTGAAACACTGAAACATATAATAATAGACATAAGCATAAAATAGTAAAACTAACACTGTCCTGAGTTTTTTGCATAGTGGTATAAGAGTATGAAAATGTACACCAACTCTAAAACTAAAACATTAAACATTTAATGAACATGTACGAGCTGAACCGCACGATGGGAGCAGCGGTGGACAGCCGTAGACCTGTGGTGCGTTTTGGGACTCGTTTACAGCCGACCCATCAGGGCACAAATGGGGATTTGTAGCTCGGAACCTCACATGATTCGGATTTGGACCTAGACAGCACCTGGACTTCAAGGTTGCAATCAAACGTACACTGTAGCCTGGCCTGAAAATAAATAAAGCGACTAATCTAATCGGGACTCTGAGCAACCTTGAAAAGAGGCTGACTGAAAACTTATCCTGGAGTCGAAAGTTGTTGAGAACTCGCTAACCCCCCCATCCCCCCAGAGGTCTCCGTGTACATTCAGAGGGAGCCGAGCTGAGGCCATCTACAGACTGTGCTTATCTGAAATGATTACTCACGGACAATCTCCCTGCTTGCCATGAAATGCAACATGTTTTGTGTTATTCGTGCTTAAAGCTGGTAGAGTTTTTTCGACTTTATCATAGTGTCCTAAGACAAAATGTGATAGATTATTTTTTGAATACCAATGATTATCCGACTGTATGTTCCTTTTTCCATATCTGATTGTTGGTGGCGCGGTTTTATACTGCTGCGGCTTCCGTGCGTATGTCCCTCTTCGGATGGTGCGCGCGCCAATTGCAAAACTTTGTACCTTGGTGCAAATATGCCAATAAAGATATATTCTATTCTATTCTTTTCTATTCTAAGCTAGCTAACATCAGCTTAGTAAACCAGCTGATATTACTGGATTTGTTGTGTAGAAACTCACTGTATTCACAATTCCTTGTAACAAATGCAAACCTGTTGGATAACCTATTATATATTATTATATATATTGTATTATATATATTATTTTAAAAATCTGTATGCCTCTTTTATGATTGTCTCTTGTTGTTGCTGTTGTCCATTGTTGTCATAGTCCTTTGTTGAAACCAGGTCTCATGTTTGTCTGTTTTATGTTTTCTCATCTAAACTATCATGGCTATTTGGAGGACAGCGATACCCAAATACCTT
This sequence comes from Garcialebias charrua, assembly GCA_038048925.1. Classification (NCBI taxonomy): domain Eukaryota; kingdom Metazoa; phylum Chordata; class Actinopteri; order Cyprinodontiformes; family Rivulidae; genus Garcialebias; species Garcialebias charrua. The sequence continues at coordinate 15,130 of JBBPBX010026952.1, forward strand.
GCTCGAGATATGATCCTGAATGGATGGGATGAAGAAACATACCTGTCGATTTAAAAATAAGGGAAAATTTCTGCCGGGTACTCCGAGCCATCCCACTACCCAACCAAAGTCCAGGACCCCTTACATTTTAAGACAGGTTTACAAGAAATCTAAAATAACTACTTATCAGCCACTTACAAACCAGTTATGTTTGTGTGTCTATCTAACATTCAAACCTATTTTGTGAAAAGGATTAGTTGCTATAATTTAAAGGGAATGGAAATGTTTGTTAAAGGGGACCACACATGCAAAATTCACTTTTTAATGTTTTTTTACTAAACTTTGGGTATTTACTTCATAAAAAAACAGTCCTTGTGCCAAAAAAATGCACCCAGTGGTTTATTTACTCTAAGTAGATTTATTTATTTTTGATAAATACACCAGGATTCACACTTCCTGCATTTATTGACGTCACAAGCCGCAGCCAAGCCGCAGCCAATCAGATCAAACCTGAGTCCAGCCCCTCACCTAGCAACCCCTGGTTAGGCTCAACCCACTTCTGTATTAAACACATGACTGTTGTTTTTCATGATTTCATCTCATCTTTTGTTTATATGTTCTTAATTTCATGTGTACAGCACTTTGTTGCAGCTGTGTTTTTTTAAATGGCTTTATAAATAAAGTATAATTGTTATTTTTATGTTTTAGTTCAATTTTTAGTGTATTTGCGATCGCTGCCAACGCGCAGCCGGTAAAAATTAAACGAGCGGACCGCCGGCGTAAGGACCGGGTTCGACGGGACCCTCTTCCGGCGCGATGGAGCGGAGCTTCAACTGTACAGCCTTGCAGCAGCCTCGCAGCAGGCTCGCAGCAAGAGGACCTTCTCCTTACAGATTAATTTACGGGAGACACTTGGTGAACTTTGTGTTGTCTTCACTGGAACAGCGATAACTCCCAAAATCTCCGCGTGCAACGAGCGGAGCTGGCGAAAACCGGAAGAGGAACAAGCTAACATTAGCTTCGGATTCGGGTGGTCTAATGCTAAAAGGAGCAGCAAACTGCGGCGCGCTCAGACGGGTTTCGGTAAGTTATCTTAAGCTAACACTAACAGTAAGTCAAATGAGTAATAAAAAAAGAGCTAATTTTAAAACAACAACACATTACAGATACTGGCTGTTACAGAGGGCGTGAACAGATCGTTGAAGGGCGTGGACTTCAAGAAACCGGTCGTTCAAAACGAAAGTTAAAAATGGCAGAATTAAAAAGGGTATAATTGATTATCTAATAATTATTTTGTGCATTAAATTGAAGGAATAGGGTCTGGATATCCCACAGAAATACCATAAAAATTTAAAAAATACATCTGAGGTCCCCTTTAAACCTAAGTTTAGAACCAGTTTGAAGGGTAGGTCTACTACAATAAGAGGAATTGATCTTTGGAATGGACTAGAGGACAATGTAAAAAATGTGAAGTCCATACTAATATTTAAGAAAATGATTAAAACTATTTTATTGAAGAGTTACATTTAAGTTGATTCTAATATAACAAATTATATTAGATATTTTGATGTGACTGTATATCTCTGATGAGACTGTATTATTTTGTATTACAAATAAGTATATTTATGTTTGAATTGATAGTTTGAATTGATTGTTTGATAAGGAGCAGATATGATAAGAAATGTTTTCTTCTTCTGCTTCCTTTCATTTTATGTTATGTTTAATTTTTCTTTTTAAAAAATTGTCATTGTTTTTAATATGAAATGAATAAAATTATACAATACAATACAATGTGATCACAATCTGATAGGCCTACCTTTGTGCTTGACGGATTTTTCATGCAGTCGGACACTGCGGTAAAGTTAGTTTTACGTTGGAAGTTGGATATTCGAGCTCCGTGGCTTCAGGGGTGCGTTGCTCTCGTCAGTCCGCTTCATGGAGTCTGATTTCGGCAGTCTGACGGACACGTTCATTCCCCCATTAGACACTAAAGTCGCAGTTACAAATCTTACAAAACGCATAATTGTGCCCCCCACCCTACTCTTCTTTTAGGAAAAGTAAATTTGCTGTCCCATTATTCAAGATATTTACAATAAGTCTTAACTTTTTTGGCAGGGACACCTTCTCTCTCGTTACATTCATCCATTTTTGGTGTGTTTTTCCGGGTTTGCTGCTCCCGTTGCTAGCACTAACATCGCGAGAACTACCACCGAGGCTACTGCAGGTGGCAGTTCTCGCGAGGCTAGTGACATAATTCAGAGGCACTGGAATGTTTTTTTTAAGAATATTATAATACGGGAAATTTCCGGGAAAATAATAATTCGGGATGACGACGGGAAAGAGGGGTAAAATACGGTAGTTTCCCGGCCAAAACGGGAGACTTGACAGGTATGTGAAGAAACCATCAGTGGTACTGACTCGGGATCTGGCATCTTGAATGTAGAGGATACAGATTATTGTCCACCTGGACATGTCAGGCTATCTGGAAACTAACCTGCCTCTGCTGAACAAGATCAGTCAGACACGGAGGAGTCCTCTGAGACCTCCAAAGAGGGAATAGATACTGTGTCCAACAAAATGAGCCACGAGGGCTCTTACTAGGCAGAGTTATCTCCCACTCAGGCTAAAACACCAAGCCACAATTTACTGAGAAGTTGGTCAGGGCCTGCACCTGGGTTTAGCACCATCCCTCAATAGATGCATGAAAGCTGTTTATCACTGATAGTATATTAGAAGGGCAGCATGGCGGCACAACTGGTAGAGCTGCTGCCTCTCAGCAAGCAGGTACCTGGTTAAAATCCCGGTCCGGGGGCCTTTCTGGGTGGAATTTGCATGTTCTCTCTGTGCATGCGTGGGTTTCCTCCGGGTACTCCGGTTTCCTCCCACAGACCAAAAACATGCATGTTGGACTGATTGGTAACTCTGAATTGTCTCTAGGTGTGAGTGAGAGAGTGAATGGTTGTCTGTCTCTATGTGGCCCTGTGATGGACTTGCGACCTGTCCAGGGTGTACCCCGCCCCTCACACAGTGATTGCTGGACATGGGCACTGGCGACCCCCGCGACCCAAAAATGGAAGAAGCGGCTAAAAGATAATGGATGGATAGTATATTAGAAGAAGTGTTGACATGAACAAACATGGAGGGAAGAATAGTCTCAACAAGCAGAGTAAAAGAGTGGAAAAATCTAAGCAAACAGCTCATGACCTTCATTGGAGTGACCATTTTTGCAGGAAGTGAGAAGAACTGGAATGTACCAATGTGTGTGCTCTTTGGGTGTCTTCTGCACAACCCAAGGTACCCTGAACCTACCAACCGACATCACTGAAGCAACTGGAAGATGTGGAGTGACAAAAGTTGCAAACAAGTAACAGGAGAGAGGCACAGAGGGCCAACAGAAGAGAAAGAGGTGCCAGATGTGTCCAAGAAACAAAGACCGCAAAGCCACCAATTGGTGCAGGAAATGCAGCACTACAGTGTGCAATGGTCACAGCCAAAAGCAAATAGTTTGTGACAACTGCACACAGTGAATAGAGAAAATATGTTTGTGTGGGCACATGTGAGTGTACAGTGTTCTGGTTGTATGTTCATTCTCTTTTTTGTCATTCAGACAGATGGACATTCTAGCAATAATTTTTGAAGATTTTTGATGTTATTTCATGTGAAAAAAATGTTATAAAAAGTTATGAATAACCATATTAAATGTAAAATCAGTCTTTTGTTGACCCAAATATAATAAATATAACTGCCTTTAACCAAAATTAAAGACATAATTTAAATTCATTGCAAAAACCCATTGATTCTAATTGGGGTCATTTTTGACCCCACTCATGGAAGAATGTAGGTATTGGTCGTTCATGCATCCAAGGGTTAAGTATCTCGGGGTCTTGTTCACGAATGAGGGAAAGCTGGAGCGTGAGATTGATAGGCGGATAGGTGCAGCGTCCGCATTGAAGCGGGCGCTGTACCGGTCTGTCATGGTGAAGAGAGAGCTGAGTCGAAAGGCAAAGCTCTCAATTTACCATTCGATCTACATTCCCACCCTCATCTATGGCCATGAGCTTTGGGTTGTGACTGAAAGAACGAGATCTCGGAAACAAGCGGCTGAAATGAGTTTTCTCCGCAGGGTGTCTGGACTCTCCCTTAGAGATAGAGTGAGAAGCTCAGTCATCCGGGAGGGACTCGGAGTAGAGCCGCTGCTTCTCCACATTGAGAGGAGCCAGTTGAGGTGGCTCGGGCATCTGGTTAGGATGCCTCCTGGACGCCTCCCTGGTGAGGTGTTCCGGGCATGTCCCACCGGGAGGAGACCCAGAGGAAGACCCAGGACACGCTGGAGGGACTATGTTTCTCGGCTGGCCTGGGAACGCCTTGGGATTCCCCCAGAGGAGCTGCTCCAAGTGGCTGGGGAGAGGGAAGTCTGGGCCTCTCTACTTAGGCTGCTACCCCCGCGACCCGACCCCGGATAAGCGGACGAAAATGGATGGATGGATGAATTTTAATTTTTAAATTTAATTTTAAATAATTTTAAGGCCTTCAGAGAAGACCTTGCAGGCCTTGAGGGTATGCCACTGCCTAGATGTTATTACTGTTTTTCTCTTACATTTTGTTGTTGGATGTAACTGGTACCCTGTGTACGTAATCTCGTTTCATCACATGCGGTGCAAATGACAATAACGATTCTCTGTCTCTGATAATTCATTGCTAATAGCATTCTGCACACTACCAGCTACTACTGTTAGCAATGCCTATTTGAAAAAAAAAATCCATAAGTTAATTAGACCATGCATGTAGTTTCAGCTATAATTGCATTCACAAGGTTATTCTACCTTAAATTGTATCATTGCAAATCTATTATTTGACCTTTGAAGCTTTAAGCTTATATATATTGTTATGTTTAAAATTGTATAAAAGGTCAGCACTGAATGCTAAAAAAAAACAGTTTTCTAGAAGGAACATCGATTCAGCTTGATCATATTTGTCAAAGTTATCAAGTGTGTGGGGTGGGGGTAGGGGTGGGGGGTGGCTTAGTAGATGTTCTTTGCCAAGCTACACTTTTCCTGTTCATAATAGGGCAGGGGGATATCTCCATATTTAAAAAATATTGAAATAATTTCATTTTCGATAAAAATTTAGACTATATCAATATAAACAATATAGTGTTATACTGTATTGAAAATATGCCTACTGTCTTCTCTTTTTCCCACGTGGCCCATTATTCTCCCTCACTAACCCAGCCCCTCAGCTGTGCATGCTTCCCCCGCTTCCTGGTTCTCCAGGTGGGCTGGAGTTCAAACACGGGAGATAGCAGATATAGAGCATCTGAGCTGCTGAGCAAAAAAAAAAAAAAAAACAGTGGTTGTTATTTTGACTGTGGTTTGGATTTAAATTGTCTGATGAGAAGCAGAAAAAGGTTGTAGGCAATGTCGAAAACAAGTCCCGACAAAAGGTCAGCACTACAAATCTGCGTTTTTAGCCTCCTTCCCTGAAACAAATCATGGTATAAACTCATTTAGCTGTGCTGTGCCATATGAGATACCATACCATACCAATTTATTTCTAAAGCACTTAAAATAAAGCATATCAGCCGTCCGAAGTGTTGTACAAAGACAAAAACAAGCACAAAACAATAAAAAACACATTGTCATCATCACTAGTTCCGAACTAGTGATGATGACAATGTTCAGTAGACATCTGAAGCTTGGTAATTTCTAGAGAAACATGAGCACAAGCCAGAAGACAAAGTTTTGCTTGATTGACACTGCCTCTGTAGGACCATACCCAGTGCCAGACAGGTGGATGCTTCACCAGCAGGTCCAACAAGGTGGATGAGCCAAAAGGTTGGATTTAGCAATGACTAATGGAAATGTTTAGATACCTAAGAGCAAGGAAAAAAGACAAATCTTCTGCAGTGGTGTAGCAATAAATCAGCCCAGAGGTTTATTAATGTATTTATTTATTTTAGGAGAATCATGATACATACCAGAATACCAATAAGTAAGTAAGTAAGTAAGTAAGTAAGTAAGTAAGTAAGTAAGTAAGTAAGTAAGTAAGTAAGTAAGTAAGTAAGTAAGTAAGTAAGTAAGTAAACTTTATTTATATGGCACGTTTCTTCAGAAGGAATAAACACACCCACGCCCCACTGAAAATAGGTGGATCTGCAGTGGAAGTGCATCTCCAGCTACAAATACTTGGGTGTACACATGAATGATAACCTCAGCTGGAGCAACAACACCACCAGCCTGATCAAGAAAGGTCATCAGAGACTCTACTTCCTCAGACGGCTGAGACGTGCTGGTCTGAGCAGCCCAGTTCTCACCTCGTTCTACAGGTGTGCAGTGGAGAGCGTCCTGTGCTCCAGCATCAACGTGTGGCATGGAGGCTGCACAGTTGAAGAGAGGAAAGCTCTACAGAGAGTGGTGAAGGCTGCACAGAGGTCTGTCGGAGTCAGTCTCCCCACCATCACAGACATTTACACCTCCAGATGCAGGAAAAGAGCCACCTGCATCATGAAAGACCTCACTCACCCAGCACACTCACTCTTTGTCCCACTCCCCTCAGGACGGAGGTTGAGGAGCATCAAATGTAGAACCACTAGACTGAGGAACAGCTTCTACCCTGAGGCTGTTAGACTCATGAACAAATAAAAATAAAATAAAAATAAACACTGCAAAATATCACATCATGCTGATGCTGATCTGTTTTCTTGTTGCTGTGTTCATCTGTGACCATCTGCTCATACAGACTCATGTTCGTGCTGCTGTTTATAATGATGTTTTTCCACTATATTAGGGCTTAGTGTATTACTAGTTGATGTTTCTCTTAGTTAATTCTAGATGTTATTACTGTTTTTCTCTTGCATTTGTTGTTGGATGTAACTGGGACCCCGTGTACATAATCTCGTTTTCATCACATGTACCACATGCGGTGCAAATGACAATAAAGACTCTCTGACTCTGACTCTGACTGACGTTTCACAGACATAAAATCACAAAGTGTTTTACAAAAAGAAATACACATGATAAAATCATACTAAAAATCATAAACTCTTAAAACATGCTGTATAAAAAGTTTACACATGATAAACTCTAAAATCTATAAGTACAATTAACCATAAGCCTGTTTGAAAAGATAAGTCTTAAGACTTCTTTTAAATGCATCAGCACCAGCCTGCTTTCCATGTATTTTTGTATGCTTTCCATGGAGAAAGTCGAGTGGTAGCTGGCATAGATTATCTGGAATGTCCACAAGAAGGCTCCCTGGCCACTTACTCACACTCAAACTCACATTCAAAGTTTTTGAAATTAACTCTCTGACACGCTAAGTGTTTGGCAATCATGAACAAGTTGAGCATAGCCATCAAGACTAAATAAAATAGGTAAAGTAATAACAAATAGCAAAAAGAAGAACCAAGGAATACTCCCTGTCATACAAACAATGTTGCAACAATCCAAATGATAGTTTGAAGAAGATCAAGTTAATCTTTTGTGATGTTTGCTTTGTATCTTTTCTGGTTTACATTGGAGTTGCACAATTGTAAGTCATTTTTGTTATGCAAAGAATATATCTTCTTCTTTCGGCTTTTCCCTTTTCAGGGGTCGCCACAGCGAGTCATCCTCCTCCACCTGACTCTGTCCTCTGCATCCTCTGTTCTCACTCCAACTACCTTCATGTCCTCTCTAACTGCATCCATATATCGCCTATTTGGCCTCCGTCTTTGTCTTTTTCCTGGCAGCTGCATTTCTAACATCCTTCTACCAACATACCCACTGTCCCTCCTCTGGACATGTCCAAACCATCTCAGTCTGGCCTCCCTAACTTTATCTCCCAGTTGTTCAACATGTGCTGTACCTCTGATGATCTCATTCCTGATCTTATCCATCCTTGTCACTCCTAAGGAGAACCTCAGCATCTTCATTTCTGCCACTTCCAGTTCTTTCTCCTGTCTTTTTGTCAATGACACTGTCTCCAGACCATACAACATAGCTGGTCTCACCACTGTCTTGTAAACTTTTCCTTTGACCTTTGCTGACACCTTTTTGTCACAAATCACTCCTGAAACTTTTCTCCATCCACTCCATCCTGCCTGGACTCTCTTTTTCACTTCTTTACCACATTCCCCATTTTCCTGGACAGTGGACCCCAAGTACTTGAAGTCCTGCACCTTTGTGACCTCTGCTCCTTGTAGCCTCACTGTTCCACTGGCCTCCCTCTCATTCACACACATGTACTCTGTCTTACTACGGCTGACTTTCATTCCTCTTCTTTCAAGTGCATACCTCCACCTCTCCAAGTTCTCTTCCACTTGTTCCCTGTTCTCACCACAGATCACAATGTCATCTGCAAACATCATAGTCCATGGGGATTCCTGCCTGACCTCATCTGTTAGTCGGTCCATCACCAGAGCAAACAAGAAGGGGCTCAGAGCCGATCCTTGATGCAATCCCACCTCCACCTTGAAGCTATCTGTCACTCCTACAGCACATCTCACCACTGTCCTGCTGTCCTCATACATGTCCTGTACCAGTCTAACATACTTTTCTGCCACTCCAGATTTCCTCATGCAATACCACACCTCCTCTCTTGGCACCCTGTCATATGCTTTTTCTAAATCCACAAACACACAATGGAGTTCTTTCTGACCCTCTCTGTACTTCTCTATCAACATCCTCAAAGCAAAGATGGCATCTGTGGTGCTCTTTCTTGGCATGAAACCATACTGCTGCTCACAGATAGTCACCTCTTGTCTAAGTCTTCCTTCCACAACTCTCTCCCAGATCTTCATTGTGTGGCTCATCAACTTAATTCCCCTGTAGTTGCTACAACTCTGTACATCACCCTTGTTCTTAAAAATGGGAACCAGCACACTCTCCATTCTTCAGGCATTTTCTCACCCTCAAATATTCCATTAAATATTTGAGTCAAAACCTCACTGCCATCTCTCCAAGACATTTCCAAGCCTCCACTGGTATGACATCAGGTCCTACTGCCTTCCTCTTCTTCATTCTTTTCAGAGCTCTCCGGGCTTCACACTCACTAATCTTTCCCACTTCCTGTTCCACTAATTCTATGACCTCCACTATTCTTTCTCTTTCATTCTCTTCATTCATTAGCTCCTCGAAGTAATCCTTCCATCTTCCCATCACACTCTCCTCACTTGTTAGAACATTCCCATTCCCATCTTTAATAAGCCTAACCTGTTGCACATCCTTTCCAGCCTGATCCCTCTGCCTTGCCAATTGGTACAAGTCCTTCTCGCCCTCTTTAGTGTCCAGTCTCCCATACAACTCATTGTACACCCTCTGCTTTGCCTTAGCTACTTCCTTCTTAGATCTATGTCCCATCTCCTTATATTCCTGTCTCCTCTCTTCAGTCCTCTCACTGTCATATTTCTTCTTGGCTAATCTCTTTCTTTGAATGATGTCTTGCACTTCACTATTCCACCACCAAGTTTCCTTATCATCCATTCTCTGTCCAGATGACACACCAAGTACCTTCATACCTGTCTCTCTAATTACTGTTGTTGTAGTAGCCCAGTCACTTGGAAGCTCTTTCTTACCACCGAGAGCCTTTAACAGCTCGTCTCTGAATTTCTCACAACATTCTTCCCTCTTTAGTTTCCACCATTTGGTCTTCTTCTCCGATTTTACTATTTTTCTCTTCTTCACAACAACAGTCATTCTACACAAAACCTT
>JBBPBX010026952.1:24917-37676 GCA_038048925.1 Garcialebias charrua
TTTTGTTCTACTTTTGCTGAAGGGAGCTGACCCCACCTCACTGAACAACTATCGATCAATCTCTAAACACTTAATTTTAGCTAAGATTCTAGAAAAAAAAACTGATAAACTCTCAAATCAAAAAGTATTGGGACTCATTTAATATCTCACCTCCCCATCAATCTGGTATCAGGAAGCAACACAGCACAATGACTGCTTTGCTGTAGGTATGATGTTACTGAAGCACTAGATGCTAAGGATTATTGTGCTGCACTTTATTTAGACCTGTCTAAAGCTTTTGACAATGTGGACCATGACATCTTATGTCATAAGCTCTCAGAAATTGGTTTCTCAGCTCACACCGTTGATTGGTTCACTAACTATCTCTCAGATAGGAAGCAATGGGTTAAACATAATTGTACTTCTTCCAGTTATTTATTGGTTAACAATGGTGTACCACAAAGCTCAGTCTTAGGACCCACCCTCTTCACAATCTACATGTAGGTCAGCTCATCCCTGATGCATCCTTACATTTTTATACTGATGATACAGTTGTTTATTATTGAGCTAATACAGTTGCTAAGGTTTCCAGCTTTTGCAAACTTCATTTGACATCATCCAGTCAGATTTGTAATGTCTCATACTTGTACGCCGTCAAAACCACAGGGATGTTGTTTTCAAACAGGAAGTTGTCCCAGCAGTCTTTCCCTCAACTTTATCTTTGAATGTTGTTCCTATTGAGTTTGTCGATTCTTACAAGTACTTGAATATATATANTATATATATATATATATATATATATTGGTCAATTTACATCTCTCTTTTAAGCTCCACGTCAAAAAATTAGTTAGTGTCACTACACGGCCTCTCGGTCTTTAACTCCTCCCCCAGTCCAGATTCAAAAATCTTCACCAAAATGGGGGTTCCGATAGACTGTAGAGGCACCGCCTAAAGGAGGGGAGGAGGTGGGGGTTAGAGCGAGTAGGTGGGTACGGCCAGGACCGTGACATGCAGCTAGCATTAGCATAATATATGCAACATTGACAGTGAACACAGCGACACAGGTCTTTTCTCCACCTCCCTCACCAGAAACTGAGGGAGACTTGGAGCAGAGAGCCACAGGTCCTGAGCCTTATCAGTTTGAGCTGCTGGCTACAGGCACTGACACTCTTATGCAAGAATCTGGTGGTGCTGAGGCAATGGACCGAACGGGTCCAGCATCTGAGTGGTAAATTTATATTAGCAACATAGGCTAATGTTCAAAGCAGTAACAAATTATCTTTTTTAAAATAATTTTCAACTATCTCAATCCAAATTGTAAAGCAATAAAAAAAAAAACTTTCAAAAGGTGCACCTGTGGTCACTGCAGCTTCCTCTCACCTGTAGAAAACATGTGTTGTAGGGAGACGCCAAGGGTATAATTATGAATTATTTAGTACTTCCTAATGCCCCAATAAATATACTATATATTAAAAAACACACCAATAAACCTGGTCTTGAATACACTGTGCATTTTATTGTCTTAAAAGCATTTCTCCTGTGATGTGAATTACTATGGGTATGCATTACTCTACCAGTAAAAGCACACACAAACTTGTATCAAATTATAAAAAAATAGTAAAATTACAAACAATATACATGCTGTTATGATCCAGCGTGGTGTGGGAGGGGGTGAGTCCAAATGGTGCAGACGGACACTCAGAGACACGAGTAAAAAGTCAAAAATATTTAACAACAAAAACTCAAAAGCTCAACTGTGGCTTAATACAAAAACTTCAACACGAGGAGTTGTACTCACAAAAACCAAGGAGCTGCAAAGACACGACACACCAGGGTAGGAAGACGAATGGCCCGACAAAGACATGCACACAAATGCAAACTTATATACACAGACTAATTACCTAAATCATACACACCTGAGACAGACAACATGCAAGACAATTACCTAAATCATACACACCTGAGACAGACAACATGCAAGACAAGGTGATGGGCGAAAGGTCGTGGGCGAAAGGAGACGACCACCAGAGGGAGCCACATCCTTACAGTACCTCCCCCTCAAAGACGCCCCCAGGCGTCCCCAAGGAACACCCCCAACAACCAGGCGATGGGCGAAAGGAGAACACAGGGACAGGGGAACAGGACAAGGGACAAAAAGCCAAACACAAAGCAAAAACATACAAAAACCAGAATTAAATAAAGACTAAACCCAGAAAACTAACAAGCGTCAAAACGTAGAAACGTCAACGGACGTAGTGACATCATCGGACATTGGACGTAGTGACGTCATCGGACGTGGAGACGTCATCGATGTGGGGACCCTCCATCGAAGCGGAGGCGTCGGAAGAGCGAGGACCCACTGCAGCAGTGATGTCACCGGCGCGAGGACCCTCCGAAGACAGTAGAGGCGTCACCTGGCGCGGGAAACCCCTGCAGACGTCGAGGCACAGCGGCGAGAGGACCCTCCGAAGCGAGTAGAGGCGTCGTCAGCGTGTGAACCCCCTGTAGACGCCGAGGCATCAGCGGCACGAGCACCCACGAAGCAGAGGCGTCCCCAGCGCGGAGACCCTCCGAAGAACAGTAGAGGCGTCATCATCGGCGCAGTGACCCCCTGGAAGGCGAAGAGGCGAACAGCGGTGCAGGACCTCTGCAGACGGCGAAACCTCAGCGGCGCACTCCGGCACCAGACGGCGAGGGGAAAAAAAAGAACTGGCAGGTGAGAAAAATAAGTCTGAACTGGGTGTGATCCATGTACTGATGAAAACAGAGACTGCAGGAGGTGGAAAAACTACGGAGACTGTAGCAGGCATAAGAGCGGCCGCAGGAACTGCAGCTGCAGGGATCACGTCTGTGACGGCTGCTCTCTTCGAGCGGAGACCGTCACCTTCTGCCTCTGGAAGTACCGCCCGCTGGACTCACTGTTTTTGGTCGGGCCATTACTGTTATGATCCAGCGTGGTGTGGGAGGGGGTGAGTCCAAATGGTGCAGACGGACACTCAGAGACACGAGTAAAAAGTCAAAAATATTTAATAACAAAAACTCAAAAGCTCAACTGTGGCTTAATACAAAAACTTCAACACGAGGAGTTGTACTCACAAAAACCAAGGAGCTGCAAAGACACGACACACCAGGGTAGGAAGACGAATAGCCCGACAAAGACATGCACACAAATGCAAACTTATATACACAGACTAATTACCTAAATCATACACACCTGAGACAGACAACATGCAAGACAATTAACCTAAATCGTACACACCTGAGACAGACAACATGCAAGACAAGGTGATGGGCGAAAGGTCGTGGGCGAAAGGAGACGACCACCAGAGGGAGCCACATCCTTACACATGCTGCACTCCACATTCAGTTCAAATTAATTTTTATATAGTAAATGTGTTAAAATGGAATGCTCATAGTCAACATACCGGTAATCAATTATGAAGCTCCTTGTTCTGTCAACACTAGACCTCTGTATTGATAAATACATTTCCAAATCATACATCAAAGTCAAATTTCAAAGTCAACTTTATTGTCCAAACTGCAATATGTACAGAACATAAACTCAGTGAAACTCAATGAAAACAAACAAACTAAGAACAAACAGTAACAAAAAGATAAACTGAAGATAAACTGCTCCTGAAAAACAAACATCAAAATGATAAAAAATTAAATAAAAAAATAAAATACTGCCGTTGTCACTTCTTGAACTCAAACATGATGGGGATGACTCTCAGCTACTACCACACTGAAGGTTAGCACAATATCTGTAGGAACAACTAAGCTGGATCCTATTCTGTGTTAGCTAAGGTCAATCAGCTGTGGTGGTTCTTGTAAAGTGACTTTGTGCAGGTGTGCTTTTGTTGTTTTGAATTAACTTACTGTTAATAAAATGAATCATAAACAACTAGTTTTTGTAATCAATTTCTTTCTTTATTTTTTGCCTCATGCATGAGGACAAATCTGGGACACGATGCAACGGTCGACTTCACACTCACTCCATCCCGACCCTGGATATTTGCAGTCCTGAAAAGATCAAGTTTAATCTGAGTAAATGTAACATTTTAATGGAGAAAGATGTTGATTCAAAATTTCACAGTGTCAACAAATCCCCAAAATGTTGGGACAGGTAGCAATGAACAAATAAACAAGAATTAATGTTGCATAAACTTTTTTTTTTATATAATGTCCGCCATAATAAAAGTAATAAATAAAATAAATAAAACATAATAATTAAATAATAATATTAATACCTGCAGACAGAGGGTAGGGTACAAAAGTAATAAATAAAACATGAATACAGTACCATTCCTGGTGAATCAGTTCTCATGTCACCTCCAAAGTGACATGTCAACATGTCTCCTTGATGCTTGATGTCTGTGAAGCACAGCTCAGAGATTCCCTGGATGTGGAACGCCTCATGGAACTAAAAACAAACAAAAAAAATTTAATCACCTTACAAACAAGCATACTGTACTTGAGAAACATTACTGTTTTCACTTTGTTGATCTGTCAAACAGATGACCCAGTGCAAAATAAATACTGTTGCCCATGACACTCATTCACCAAGTACATATTATTTTATAAATACCTTTCCTCCACAACATTATTTGCAGCAAAAGAACACCATGTCTAAAACATTGTAACTAGTACAACAGCTATAATTAGCAACAGCTAGTCTCCATTGTTTTTTGATGTAGCGGTCTTCCTTATCTGAGTTCATAAGAGTTCACACACACTGCAGTGTTCCTAAGAAACACTAGATTTTTAACATTTAAACACAACTACAACACAAACTAACGTTGATCAGCAACAGATGAAAACGCTGCGACCTTATGTGGGGCCACACCGAAGCAAAGCTGCAGGTCGCAAACACAGCACATGAAGAAACACGTCATATACTCAAAAGATAAATTATGGATTGGAAAGGTGTAAGATGGTACTCACCTCCAAACGGATTGTAACCTGATGGTGTAAGGGTGGGTGAACATCAGTTTGAAGAGCTTTCTTGGAACATTGTGGCTCTTCGATGCTAATGCTATGTTGCTAATCGCTAATCCAACCCCTGAACTCTGGAGGGGGAGTGACCTTCTCGGGGGAGTGGCTCCACTTTTATACACAGGCAGCAGAGGATGTGACAAAATTGTGCGAAAATTAATGACTGTGTGAATCGTAAACTAATGAGAAAATCAGGGTGCAATACCATAGTTCAACCCATAGGACTACGAATACTCGTTTTTAGACCAAATATTGCCGATTTTAACTAATACGAACAATTTCATGAAAATTAACACAAAAATAGTGCTCTGAAACATTTTAAACACATTCTAGGGAGTTTATCAGCTAAAAAAAGTTAAATTAAATTAAAGTTAAATCGTTTGATTTATGATCTGCAATGTTTTTATGTTTTTCGTGTTGTACTTCATTGTCTGTGTTACCTGTTGCGTGTTTGTTTGTCCAGCACTTTGGTGTGGACTTGTTCCTGTTTAAAGTGCTTTATAAATAAAATGGTATGGTATGGTATGGTAAATTTGGGTTTTGTTTCACTTTAAGAAATTGAAAGTAAAACTGAGTTTCTTTTTCAGGGCTTGTCTAACTCTAAACGCTAGGAAACACCTTGTAACTGCGACTTTCCTTCCCTCCATTGACTATGGTAACATCATTTACATGAATGCCCCTACAATCACCTTGCAGATGTTGGACGTTGCCTGTCATGTTGCACTAAGATTCATAACTAACTGTAACTACAGTACCCACCACTGCACCCTGTATTTACTGGTTAACTGGTCATCATTAACTTCACGTACACTCTCTCACTGGTACATTTTCATCTTTAAACCCCTTCTTGTGTTGTTGCCTTTATATGTCTCATCCTACATGTCACTGTATGAGTGCAGCTACAGTGTGCACTCACAGGAATGTATTACCTGCAGTGTTCCCTCAGTGCAGACTGAACTAGGCAAAAGGCACTTCTACTACTCCGCTCCTGTATCCTGGAATACCTTGCAAAAAAATCTGAAGCTCTCGACCTTGACCTCTCTAAGTGGTTTCAAACAACTGTGAAGTTCATGGCAAAATAAATAAATAAGTTCCTGTTTTTAGTATTCTACATTGCTTTACATTGTAGCTGTTTTGTTTCATTCCCAATTTATATGCTTTCTTTTATGATTGTCTACTGTTGTCATTGTTGTCTACTGTTGTCATCATTCTTTGTTAAAATCATGTCTCACTTGTAAATTAGTCTTAGAGGATCAATGAGACTAACCTGTATAAATAAAAGTTGGATGAATATGCCTTTATTTTGAGCCCTTCCTTACATTTTTAGTTGTAAGTTAGAAAATGTGCTGTGTGACATTTTGAACATGTAGACATTGTGGTGTAGCAGTATATAAATATACCTGGCTAGGGAAATGTCACTTCCTGATATACCTGGCTAGGTAAATGTCACTTCCTGTTTTATAAGTGGGTAGAGTATAAAAGGAGGTAGCAATGCCTTTTCTGGCACTTGGTTTCTTCTTCACGCTCCCACTACGTGGCTCATGTGGGGTTTGGTTGTCGTTGAGCAGCAGATTGTGTCATGCATGCTGTTCTGGCTTTTGTGATATGAAGACCAAGCTTGTTGCTTCCTCCTCCTCCTGTGTGTGTGTGTCTGCATGTGTGTCAGCAGGTGAGTAGTTGAGTTCCATTTCATTGTCAGCTTCAAATTTGCAACTATTGGTGATTAGTTGACTGAATTTTATAGGTCCTTTGCTGAAGTTGGGACCATTGCTGCTTTGACTACGGAAGATCGCTACTGTTTTGTCTCCACTACAATCACCATTGTTCTGGCTCCATGGAGGACGACTGCTGTTTGGGTTCTCCAAACCACTGCAATTGACCATCTTCAGATGTCTGTGGCTGCTTCACTGGACTCGACAACAAATTGTTTGGGGCGCGGTCCCTGAACACATGTCAGTGGCGTGGTTAATTAGCCACACACCTGGGTCTGGACTAGAACTTTTAATTATTTAATCTTTTTACAAAGAATTTTAAAAGTATTTATATATACAAATGGAAACAAATAAACCGTTTTTTATTTGTAAATGTGTCTCAGATGTTCTAAAAATGTCCTATGGTCTACGAACAGGTGTACCTTGTAAATTTCATAATTTTAATGAGAAACATTCGGTACCACCACATTTGGCGTTGCTGGAAGGATCCTGTGTTTTTTTTTTTGTGTGCAGATTGGACTACCTGGCGTCAAAGCAGCAGTGGTTCCATGCAGATCTTCACCAGTGTTTGGTGAGGTATTCAGTTTTAGCCTCGGGGTGCTTTGCACTGTCGTAATCACAGGTAGCAGAGTAAGCTTGTGGCAAATCATGGAGGAGGAAATAAAGGAACTCGGCGTTAATGGCAAGTTTTTAAAGGCTGATAATGAGCAGTTGTGACATGGACAGACTGGCCCAAGTGCTCAGCCATCCACCTCTTCATCATTACCTTATGCCCTTTTCATGCCTAGTCTCTTTGTATCAGAGAGATTAATTTTGTGCCTAGAGATGGGACGTGTCCATCTTTAGAGAAAGGATGGGTGTAGGGTTGAACGAGTGGATGAGCCCGAGAGGTCGGGTTTGAAACTGAAATCAAGTATTGCTCTTGTGCAGAAACGGAGATACTTGTAATTTTATAGGAATTTTATTGTTCAAAGTTGTATGTTGCTCTTCAGAAGGCATACTTTTCCGGAGAACAGCCAGAGGGAGAGAGAGTCTTCAGGAGCTCTCCCTCACATTGATGGGTTTTATGGACAGGGGTACAGCCAACGTGCCCGTCAGTGTTGGATCGACTGAGGTGGTGTCATACCCTTGCACAGTTGTGGGCACACTGAATGCTGTTAATGCTGTTTATCTCCCTTCAGGGGTTTCTGAGATTTAAGCTTTGTTTAGACCTTGGAATTGACATCAGTTTTACATTTTTGAACCTGCCATCGTCGGGTCGACGATAAAAAAAGGTGGGGTAGGTGTAGCAGTATAGAAATATACCTGGCTAGGGAAATGTCACTTCCTGATATACCTGGCTAGGTAAATGTCACTTCCTGTTTGATAAGTGGGTGGAGTATAAAAGGAGGCAGCAATGCCTGTTCTGGCACTTGGTTTCTTCTTCACGCTCCCACTACGTGGCTCAAACCTGTGTGGGGTTTGGTTGTCGTTAAACAGCAGATCATGTCATGCGTGCTGTTCTGGCTTTTGTGATATGAAGACCAAGCTTGCTGCTTCCTCCTCCTCCTGTGTGTGTGTGTCTGCATGTGTGTCAGCAGGTGAGTAGTTGAGTTCCATTTCATTGTCAGCTTCAAATTTGCAACTATTGGTGATTAGTTGACTGAATTTTATAGGTCCTTTGCTGAAGTTGGGACCATTGCTGCTTTGACTACGGAAGATCGCTACTGTTTTGTCTCCACTACAATCACCATTGTTCTGGCTCCATGGAGGACGACTGCTGTTTGGGTTCTCCAAACCACTGCAATTGACCATCTTCAGATGTCTGTGGCTGCTTCACTGGACTCGACAACAAATTGTTTGGGGCGCGGTCCCTGAACACATGTCAGTGGCGTGGTTAATTAGCCACACACCTGGGTCTGGACTAGAACTTTTAATTATTTAATCTTTTTACAAAGTATTTTAAAAGTATTTATATATACAAATGGAAACAAATAAACTGTTTTTTTATTTATTTGTAAATGTGTCTCAGATGTTCTAAAAGTTTCCTATGGTCTACGAACCGGTGTGCCTTGTAAATTTCATAATTTTTATGAGAAACATTCGGTACCACCACAGTAGATTTTAGAACTCTGAATTTTCTTTTTGTTTTTACTTTATGAGAGAAAAACATTCTATCTATCTATCTATCTATCTATCTATCTATCTATCTATCTATCTATCTATCTATCTATCTATCTATCTATCTATCTATCTATCTATCTATCTATCTATCTATCTATCTATCTATCTATCTATCTATCTATCTATCTATCTATCTATCTATCTATCTATCTATCTATCTATCTATCTATCTATCTATCTATCTATCTATCTATCTATCTATCTATCTATACACATACATACACACACACACACATATATATATATATATGTACATACACATATATATGTAACATAAACCACTACTACAGTACTTTGGTTGGCCTTGTTGCTGTTTTAAGTGCTCTATAAATAAATTGGTATGGTACTACTTGTACCACTATTCCTACTTTGCGGTTTTTCACTTATCTCTGGTCTTCAATGTACGGATCCCCCGTAATAAACGGGAGACATAGTTTGTTCATAGAAAGCAAATGCCAAGAAAAATGCATAACAAAGCTCATGATCTTAACAAATACAATGAAAGGTTAACATTTTTACGCCTCTAAAAATCAATTAACTAAATTGAGTGAATTTTATTTTAAATAACATTATAAATAAACAAATGATGATTTTAGGTAAACTACCTACTATGTTATCACTAATGATTTACAGTAGTCTTACAATTTAATATTGTTTAATTAAAGGTAAAGTGATAAATGTAGTACTTGAATCTCACTTTCACTTCATTTATACAGCTTTACTGTATTTCCATTTCTTTTCATCAGACCAGCCAGGCACACCGTTTCACATGAGGTTCCTCCATACCAACTGCCTCAAACTGATAAATGAGGGGATTAGTGACTGGTACACTTTATTAAAAAGTAATAACAATTTTTGTTGGCACCCTTCACATGGTAAGAAGTGCCATGAATCACAGGATATTGGCTGTCTGTATCTGATGAATGCATCGTTTACCGGCTGAGGAGTTATTTAGAAGAAGCTATTAATTTAAATCACATTTATCTCCCTGTTTTAGCTTGAGATGGGGGAAACACATGACCTGTCATGAAAAGAACATCAAGAGTAAAGACTGAGTGTTAACAATGAATGCAGGGGTGTTTAATGAATGACGTTTCCTTCAACGTGCATACATTGACCAACCTGACATTTCATGCCGGTACTTTGTACTGAAAAAAGCTTTCTTGGTTTCTTATTTGAATCTGAGTTCTTCAGGGTTTTTGTGTGGAGTTGGCCTGTTCCTCACAAACATGCATGAGTGTTTTGGGGAACACACACTTCTTCCCACAGGCTGAAATTAGGAATATTACTCATTGACTGATAGAACACTGTGACCCTGGGCAGGCTAAAACAGGATACCAACAATAGATGTATGTATGAAGGATTGGACAGATGCTTTACTGTTTCAAAGTTGTACCACATGTTACATTCTAGCATCCCCAGATGGCTCCAAGTTTATTCTTTCTTGTGTCAAATCATATTTTTTGAGACTATAGTCACCATGTACTGTACTTTTTGGGTACAGCAAAAATACATCTACCACAGGTCACTTTGTACTCACCTCGGCCCATTTTATTCATGGCTGGCCAACTTTGTGTCAACCTTAGTAATCACCACAACATTGATAATTTGTTTACTTTAAATAAAAAACAGATTTGGACAAAAAAACAGTTCTGTATGCTCAATCATACAGGTAGATAACAACAAAACATGGTTAAATCATATCATCTGGACCTGTTGCTTTAAGTAAAGAAACGTTGTGTCCCACATCCAAAGGTCTTCATCAGTCTGCAGCCTGTCAACCAGATATGTCCCATAGGTAGCCTTCATTGCTGTGTTTCAAGCCAACCTCTTGTTGGAATCTCAGAAGCAGGCTAACACATGCAAAAAGAGCACACCCATCCAAAACCATCAATCATTATTAACAGCAATCAAGTGTTTCAAACGTACCGGCATCAAGATTTGCACCATTTACATATATATACAGATGGTCCTCGACTTACGACACAGTTCCGTTCCTACGCCCGTTCGTACCTGTTAAGAGTCGTGCAGCTGCATTTTGAACCCTCTGAAGCTGGGAAGTACACAGATCACTAATACCAACATAAAGTGAATTACAGTAATCCAGCCGTGTGGTCACAAATGCATGGATTGCTGTTTCGAAGTGCTGTCTAGGAAGGATGGCTTTTACTTTGGCTAGCTGCCTCAAATGAAAAAAGCTGGATTTTACAACTGCTTTAATCTGAGACTCCAGCCTAAGACCAGCATCCAGCTTGACCCCTAGATTTGTAACAACTGGCCGGACATACTGAGCCAAGGAGCAATCGGACAGAGAGTCTTCAGTCGAACTGCCAAAAATCACCACCTCTGTTTTGTCTTCGTTAAGTTTCAAGAAGTTTAGGGCCATCCAGGCCTTCAAATCTTCCAAACATAGGAACAGAGACCGAAGAGAGGCTGAGTCTGCTTTCTTTAAAGGTACGTAGATCTGTGTGTCATCTGCATAACAATGAAAAGCAATCCCGTATTTCCTAAAAACAGAACCAAGCGGAAGGATGTACAACAAAAATAAAAGAGGGCCCAAAACTGAGCCCTGCGGAACACCACATGAGAGTGGAGCAGAGGAGGACCTATGTCCATCAAGACAGACACAAAAAGTACGCTTGGTCAGATAAGATTTAAACCAATCTAAGGCTATATGACCAATGCCCACCCACTGTTCCAAACGTGTGATTAAAATGTTGTGATCCACTGTGTCAAACGCAGCTGATAATAATAATAATAATAAACTTTATTTGTATAGCACCTTCTTACAATGCCTTGCATTGACCAAGGTGCTTAACAGGATAAAAAAGATGAATAAACTGGAACAATAAATCAATGAAAATAGAATAAGAAACAACAGCAATAAAAGAAGGCAATGGAAATAAAAAATGCTACATACTAAAATAACACAAGTAATAAAAGTTACACACTGAAAGCTTTTTTGAACAAGTGGAAATAAAAAGGCAATGGAAATAAAAAATGCTACATATTAAAATACCAAAAGTAATAAAAGTTACACACTGGAAGCTTATTTGAACAAGTGGAAATAAAAAGGCAATGGAAATAAAAAATGCTACATATTAAAATACCAAAAGTAATAAAAGTTACACACTGAAAGCTTTTTTGAACAAGTGGGTCTTCAGTCTGGTTTTGAACAGAGTCAGATCAGAGGTGGCACGCAGCTCAAGGGGGAGGCTGTTCCAGGCTTTTGGGCCGGCAACAGAAAATGACCGGTCTCCCCATTGTTTGTACCTTGAGCGAGGCACCTCCAGCAGGTGTTGACTGGCAGAGCGTAAAGCTCTGCCGGGCTGATGGGCTTTCAAAAGTTCTGAGATGTAGAGAGGTGCAAGTCCATTCAGAGCTTTGAAAACAAACAGCAGCAGCTTGAACTGTATCCTGAACTGAACCGGGAGCCAGTGTAGAGAGGACAGGACAGGAGTGATGTGTTCATATTTTCGTGTGTTGGTCAAAAAGCGCGCGGCAGAGTTCTGTACAAGCTGTAAACGGGAGATGGAGGATTGATTAATACCAACATACAAAGCATTACAATAATCAAGTCTGGAGGTCACAAAGGCATGGATGGCCTTCTCCAGATCACCACGGCTGAGAAATGACTTGACTTTGGAGAGCAGACGGAGCTGGAAAAAGCTGGTCTTGACAACAGAACTGATCTGTTTATCAAACTTTAAGTTGGAGTCAAGCTGCACTCCAAGATTTCTGACCACCGGGTTGAAGTGGGGGAGGGGAAAACCAACACTGGGACTGGGAAGGATGTTGCTGGTGTCACCAGGTGCACCAAATAAAATGCATTCAGTTTTATCTGTGTTTAGGTGGAGGAAGTTTTGAGAGAGCCAGTGCTTAATGTCATTTAAGCAGTTGACAAGAGTGT
>JBBPBX010026953.1:0-24939 GCA_038048925.1 Garcialebias charrua
CTCACCCTATCTCTAAGGGAGAGTCCAGCCACCCTGCGGAGAAAACTCATTTCAGCCGCTTGTATCCGAGATCTCGTTCTTTCGGTCACAACCCAAAGCTCATGATCATAGATGAGGGTGGGAACGTAGATCGATCGGTAAATTGAGAGCTTTGCCTTTTGACTCGCTCTCTCTTCACCACGACAGACCGGTACAGCGCCCGCTTCACTGCGGATGCTGCACCTATCCGCCTATCAATCTCACATTCCAGTTTTCCCTCATTCGTGAACAAAACCCAGAGTTACTTAAACTCCTCCACTTGGGCAGGACCTCCTCCCCGACCCGGAGAGGGCACGATACCCTTTTACTGGCTCAAGACCATGGCCTCGGATTTGGAGGAACTGATCCTCATCCCGGCCGTATCACCCTTGGCTGCAAACCGCTCCAGCGAAAGCTGTAGATCACGAACTGATGAAGCCAATAGGACCACATCATCTGCAAAAAACAGAGAAGTGATTCTAAGGCCACTTGGCTGCGCCTAGAAATTCTGTCCATAAAAGTTACGAAAAAAGTTATGGGCTGTTTGTCCTTTTGTGTGTAATTGTACTGTGTCTAATCAGTAAAGAAATATCAAAAGGCTTTGCAGTTGTGATTTTTTTTTTCTCTCAGACCCTAATAAAGGCTGGTTTCATTAAAAAAAAAAAGTCAACATCACTTCCTTGTTCTAGAAAACATCACACTCACTTTTGGGGCAAAACATGCTGTAAAAGTGGTAGATGTTACTCACCACTTTGAACCGAATTAAGCAGGTTCAGAAAGTCACAGAGTGAAGCCATCTAAATATCAAATTACATCTGTTTAATAAAGAAGATCATGAAAGTGTCAGAAATGCAGTGTTCTCAGTGTTCTGTATATTTCATTAATATGTCAGAATATGAAGGCTGAGTGTCACTGGGTGGCGCCATTCAACCGCCTTGATGAATGTAGACCATGAACATTCCCTGGTTCATATCTGTGAAAGTTCTGTAGTCTAGCAGTGATAATTGGTGACTGTCAAGGAGATAAATCTTTGGCTTTACCTGACAGGTTAACAATGTTGAGTCCTAAAAGCTTCAAAGTGACACTACGTCATGCAGTTTTGTTAGCAAACAAAGTTCCCATTGTTGGTTTGAAGGAGCTGTTTGAGAGATCTGCATCACTTGTGAACATTGCATTGCCATTAGCAGGAAAACCAGACTTTAAAAGAAGATGTTGCACCTGACTATGTCTGCTCCACAACTGGAGATAGTCACAAAGAAGAGGAAGGAAGACAAATAACAATCTTTGAACTCCCCTAATCCTCTTCCCAGCTATACAGTAGTTGCACAAGCATTTCCTAAATTTGTTTAGGCTATATCATCTTGCAAAAGTATATCACCATCTATAATTTTAATTGTATAACATGGAGGAATGGAGAATTGGACCTAAACAGAGGAGGAAACTGTGATGTACGGTAATTATTTATATCTAAAGGCAAACAGGGGAACATTGATAAAATTGTTTTGTTGGGCTAATAGATATGAGACTGTGTGTGCAAGCACAAGAACTGTGTTAAAATCACCAACATTATTTATTATTTGAATAAAATTGGTTAAATAGTATGACTTACCTATGATATAGATAATTATAAGATGTTTACTCAGGCCATATTTAGTTCATCCTGAAAATAACTATGAGCTCTGGGTTGATATCAATAAGACCAGCACTTTAGAAACTCACGGTACTGTTTAAAAAAAACAGAGGCAGTTTCTTTCACAACAACATGATTAAATGCACAATGTTCCCTTCTTAAAGGCTTAACACAAAAACAAAGTTTAAAACGTGAATTTCACAATATTTTCCTCCTGTTTAAACTTTTAAGCAAATATGTACAAAATGTACATCAGAATTCCCACTAAACTTTCACAGGAGTTCCTATTTGGTCATTTCATGTGAAAGGCATGACCACATTGAAGGAACGCTGTTTTTATTTCGGTAAAAAATAGCAATCTAATCAGGAGCATAAAAAAACCCATCTCAAAACAAAATATGTACGCAGGAGTCGTCTTCTCCAAGGTCACCATGAGGTTCATCGTCACTCGCCTGCTTCACTAAGCGGGCACCTTTAATTAATACGTATAATACTTTAGGATGGCACAGTCACATTGTAACAAAAGTAATTATTAATAAAGTATTTAAAAGAAAACTGTTAAAATGTCCAAAGTGTGTGTAGAACATTTTTATAAATAACAGTGGCATACTGTTCTATGGCACCTTGCCCTTCTTTCTTCACGCAATTGCAATGCTGATGTTTGGCCAGAAGATGGTGACATACTTAAAAGTATAAAATCCTTCAAACCACTCAACCAGTTCAGGAGGCTTTGATTTCTTTATCACTATTTTAAAATAATCTGTCCATAGGGACATGTTAAACTGATATGTGTCCTGTAGTCAGTGTCACGTGTGTCTTCATTCTTTAGTCAGTCAGTCTGCCCATTTAAAGGGTAACATGTAGTCACAAGGCTGTTCAGTGTCATGGTGTGTATCACACTGAACATGGAGAACAGAAAACTGAGGACAGAGTCGTCTTTAAAGCTTAGAAAGATTACACACATTGTGATAAAGGTAAAGGTTATGACTATCTCCAAGCAGCTTGATGGTCCTCTGAGCTGCTCAGATTATTCATAAGTTTAAGGTCCATATAGGACTGAAGAAAACCTCCCTGAACGTGTCTGCAAGAGAACACTTGGTGACAAACTGCAGACGGATGATATGAATAAAAGAACAACTTTTTAAAATTTTAAAGTGAACTCCAAGGTTAAGATAAATCAGTGTTAAGCTGCACCTTTGGTCATTGTTTTAGCCAAAGCGGGTTTAATGGAAAACGACAGTAAATTCGAAAAATAAGACTAGAATCTGACAAAATGCAAACAGGTAAGCCATACATTTCTAGGAGAATGTCCTTTGGACGAGTGAAAGAAAATTGCAGCTTTTTGTCAACAAGCGCTGTCAGCTCTACATTCACAGACACAACATTTATAAAATTTCCCAAAAAAAGAACACCAAGTGAACATCTGTGAAGGAGCTGAAACATGTGGTCTTGAGAAGAAATCTTTCAAAACTGAGACGGCTGCAATGGTTTGTTCACGAGCAGTGGACCAAAATACATGTGGACAGGTCCAGAAGTTTCCAAGAGACTTACAGAAATCCCTGGATTGCAGTGGTTGTTTTAAATGTTGAGCAACAAAATAAAACATGAAGAGTGCCATCCTTTTTCAATAGACAGTTTCATTTGGGGTGATGGAGTGCACCAGGTTCCTGGGGGGTGCACATAAATAATCAGCTGTGTTGGTCAAGAAACACCTAGTGAAGAAAGCCCAGCAGTGTCTGCACTTCCTTCCGGCTGAAGCGATCACACCTCCCACCCCATGTACTCACACATTCTACAGAGGACCCATCACGAGCATCGTTATCGGCTGCAGCTCGGTTTAGAAAGGAATCTGCCCAGCTGCAGACTGGAAGGATTTGAGGAGGTTGGTGAGAATGGCAGAGAAGATCAAGACACCCCTCCCATCCATCCTGGTCTCAGTCACTGGACACTGGTCTCAGACGCTTTCTGACCCGAGCCAATAAAATCAAAAAGAGACAACTGACACCCACAACGTGGACTGTTTACTCTGTTTACCTCTGGCAGGAGGCACCACAGCCTGAGGACCAGAACCACCAGGGTCTGCAACTGTTTCATCCCACGAGCTGTCAGACTGCTGAACTCAGGTCATTAATGAAGGGACCACAATAGCAAACACACACACACAGACATACCTCAGTAAACACCATAATTGAAATAAGCAGAATTTGGGAAATCGCTCCTGCATGGATGATGTGTGTATTGTGTTTGTATGTACAGGTATACATATATGTAGATATCTGTACATGCATGTATACATTTATCATATCATCATGTGTCTAGGTCAGGGATGGGCAAACTAAGGCCCTGGGGCCGTATGCGGACCTTTAAGCATTTTAATCAGGCCCCCCGAATCAGAATCAATTATAATGGTAAACCTTGTTAATGTTTTATTTTCCAAGCAATTTTGGCGTTTCCCGATAGATGGCACCACACTCTAATACACTGACCTTTGTTGAGGTGTGCTGTCTTATGCTGCATTCAAGTGGTGTCGGAAGATTTGTCTTGCTGAGTTGTTTTCCCCAGTGGGAAAGTGATTTTTACGATCATTCCGACACCCTATGAACGCATCATTACTCAGCAAGGGGCGGCCGTGGTGTAGTGGTAATGGCAGTCGTCCCCCGATCGGAAGGTTGGCGGTTCGAATCCCGGTTCCCCACACCATGTGTCGTTGTGTCCTTGGGCAAGACACTTAACCCCGAGTTGCTCCCGGTAGGACTGGAAAGCACCTTGCATGGTAGTCTGCCGCTACCGGTGTATGAATGTGTGTAGCATTCAATGTATGTAGCACTTTGAGATTTTCACTAATGAAAAGTGCGTTATAAATTGAATTCATTATTATTATTATTATTATTTTCCGTCTTTGAAGCTCAACCTTTCTGTAATGATGAGCGGAGCTAAAAAAAGAAAAGTGGACAGAGAATGTCGAGTGTTTAATAAGGAGTGGACAACCAAATATTTTTTTACCGAACACAGATCTACTGCTGTATGCCTGATATGCAAAGAGACTGTGGCAGTTTTTAAAGAGTATAACATCAGCCGTCACTTTACCACAAAACATGTCAACTATGCTAGCAAGCAGTCAGAGAAAGAACGGGAAGCTACTGCTCAGAGGTTGGTAGCTAATTTACAAGCTCAACAAAATGTTTTTCACCGTCAAAGTGCCATCCAAGAGTCAAGTACCAAGGCAAGTTTTATGCTATCATTCAAAATAGCAAAGGCCAGCAAGCCTCTGTCTGAAGGCGAGTTTTTAAAGGAATGTATGGTGGAGACAGCAGGTGTCTTGTGTCCAGAGGCCAAAGACAAGTTTGAGAAAATCAGTCTATCACGCAAGACAGTGACTCGCCGTGTGGAACTGATAGATGAAGATCTAACTAGCAACTTAAATAAAACGGCGGAGTCGTTCACGTTTTATTCATTAGCGCTGGATGAAAGCAATGATGTAAATTCCACTGCTCAGCTCCTCATTTTTATCAGAGGAATTAACAATACTTTTGAAATAACAGAGGAGTTTTTAACGTTGGAGTCTGTGAAAGGAAAAACACGGGGCGAGGACTTGTATAACCGGGTGTCTGCTGTCATTGAAAATATGAAGCTGCCTTAAAGTAAACTTATCAACGTCCCCACAGATGGATCTCCAAATTTAACAGGGAAAAATGTTGGCCTGCTGAAGAGAATCCAGGATAAAGTGAAAGAAGAAAATCCTGATCAGGATGTGATTTTCCTTCACTGCATCATCCACCAGGAATCTCTGTGTCAATCTGTATTACAGCTGAATCATGTTAGGGATCCTGTCGTAAAACTTGTCAACTTTATACGTGCAAGGGGACTTCAGCACCGTCAGTTCATTGCGTTCTTGGAGGAAACTGATGCAGAGCACCAGGACCTTCTTTATCACTCCCGTGTCCGCTGGTTAAGCTTGGGCAAAGTGTTTCAACGAGTGTGGGACCTCAAAGAGGAGATTGGTGCATTTTTGGAGCTACTGGGGAAGGCCAACGAATTTCCCGAGCTGAGCAACAAGAACTGGCTTTGTGACTTTGCGTTTGCTGTGGATACATTTTCACACATGAATGAGCTGAACGTGACCATACAGGGAAAGGATCGGTTTGTGCATGACCTGTACACAAGTGTGAAAGCCTTCAAAGCCAAGCTGGCTTTATTTTCCAAGCAAATCTTAAATGGGTCATTCACTCATTTCCCCACACTAGCCACACTGAAAGAGGAGGCTGGTGCAAAAGTGAAGAAATACAGCGAGTCACTGGATGCGCTCAACAATGAATTCTGCCGTCGCTTTGTTGATTTTGAGAAAATCAACAAGTCACTTCAGTTGGTGGCCTGTCCCCTGTCACAAGACCCCGAAACAGCACCAGAAGCGCTGCAGCTAGAACTGATTGACCTTCAGGCTGACGCTGTCCTAAAAGAGAAGTTCAAGTCTCTTACACTGAATGACTTTTATGCGTCACTTAATGAAGTGGTGTTTCCAAACCTCCGGAGGACGGCACAGAAGATGCTGGCGTTGTTCGGCTCAACCTACGTGTGTGAACAGACGTTCAGCGTCATGAACTTCAACAAAGCCAGCCACAGATCCAAGTTGACTGACCAACACCTCAGGTCCATCCTGAGAATCGCCACAACAAAACTGACTCCAGACTTTGATGGGCTGGTTAAAAAGGGACACCAACAACACTGTTCCCACTGAAATTAAAAGTAAGTTTCTCGGCTCTTAAAAATGCATTTACGTGTTACAATGTAACACATAAATCCACTTTTTACAGCAGAGGATGTAACAGTTACATCCTCTGCTGTAAAAAGTGGATTTACGTGTTACATGTCATTTCTGTTAAGGTGTGCACATAAGTGGTATGCATGCTGTCACTGTTCTGATGATCTGCATCTCCAACCAGTTCTGAAATGTTCAGGAGGAGAGTGATGATAATGTCCTGAAGGATATCAAAACTTTAAATGCTTCAAAATGGTAACTGAGTACATTTTAAAAAGCTGTATTTTGTTAATTTAATTTTCAGTGTTTTAAGAGTCATTTCAGTAAGAAATTCTGTGGGACTTAGAATATATATTTAGTTGTAATGCTTCTGTTAATTTTCTATTGAAATTAAAGCATGTTTTCTACATAT
Organism: Garcialebias charrua; assembly: GCA_038048925.1. Classification (NCBI taxonomy): domain Eukaryota; kingdom Metazoa; phylum Chordata; class Actinopteri; order Cyprinodontiformes; family Rivulidae; genus Garcialebias; species Garcialebias charrua. The sequence continues at coordinate 6,817 of JBBPBX010026953.1, forward strand.
CCCATGTTGTTTTTTATCTAATGAAGTGAATTACCAAAACACTCCATCCATCTGCTCCTGGTCTGGCCCTTCTGTAAAATTTTAGAACCCTCTGTGGCCCACGAGTAAAAAAGTTTGCCCACCCCTGGTCTAGGTGTAGGAACATTCACTAATACTTGCACATTCCTTTTGTATCTGCACCAGAATTGCATCTTCTGCTCTAAACACCAAAGTCTATACAACCCATGTACATTAGGTACTCCTACACTGCTGTAGAGAAATGAAACAAAACAAGCTTACACAGATGTACAGAGTGACATGCTTGGAACCCAGTCAAACAGACTTGGACAGACTCAGAGGCGACCTTGGAGCTGCGCCTGCAGCCTCAAATCATCTTGTCATCCAGCTCTGTCTCTCTCTCTCTGCTAACTCACACAGATTTCAACATTAATTTAACATTAGTTAGTAACAAACATCCTTGACCTTGGCCGAAATTTCCCTGAAAGTACACTGTACAATTTTGAATGGCGATAAAGTTTATAATGTTTGATTTTAAAGTTTATAAAATCACATTATTTTGTATAATTCAGCTGAACCACAATTCAAAATTTGATTTGTATTATTTAATTTTCAATAATTTTCTCATTATTAATATTTTTGCCAGTTGTTTTAGTGAACTTTGTTGTTGTTGTTTTTTTCTTTAACAAAAGCAATACTTTTTTGTGTGTGTGTGTGTGTGTGTATGTATCTGGTGCGCTGCAGCTCACTTTCCTCTGTGCAACAAGTTTCTAATTTGTTTAGTATTGCTTTATATCCAACTGATATTATATTTTGCCACTCACTGTAATACCTATTGTTTAGCTGTAAAGACAACTGCCTATGGCTAAAGAATTGTTATATTCACACATTATTATATTTGAACTGGAATCTGGAATGTTGTCAAACTGGTTGACTGGTTAAGTTGCCATTACGTGTCAAGCAGATTTATTCCAGCTACACTTCCAGGTGTGGCTGCTGTGTTCGTTAACTGAAGGAACTCGATGTTTACTTACTTCTGGACACAAATGCGTTCATGTTACAAGTTGACTTTCTTGTTTATAGTTCAGTCACATGTCCAAAAATTGTACATGTAGCTGTAAACACATGAATTTTAAACAATAAAAAACTCCTTATTCATCTTCATAAATTGTCTTTAGGTGAAACAGTCTTTTTTTTTTTTTTACATACAAACTTTTCTGTGCCCAACCCAAGATCCTCTGAAGTTTTTTGGAAAGGTCGCGAAGCAACGCTAAATTTAACTGTTTATTTCTGGACCAATGCTGCTGTTTCCTTACGATCATAATGACTCCACCTGCTATTGTTGCAATAATGTACCCGCCCTGGTATGATTTCCTCTTATTTATGGGGTGTAGTGATTAAAGCCTAAAGTGTGCTTCATGTGTCACTCCCAAACCTTTTCCTGGGTGTGATGACGTTACCAAAAAATAATAATAATAATAAATAAAGGTGGGGTTTAGTCATTTTTACACTGCTTTAATCATTCACGTCACAAGAAACTAGTTTGACAACTTCATTCATGGATTTGTTCATAAAAAATTGTTTTGGTTGCCCAGCTACATAAATTACTGCAAAACTAGAGAGAAATACCTTGAAAAGAAAGTTGTAACATACACACCCTCTCGATCCCTCAGGTCAGCTGATCAGCTGCCCCTGAGAGTGCTGAAGACAAAGTGAAAGCTCAGGGGAGACGGGTTTTTTGCTGTGGCAGCTCCTGAACTGTGGAATGACCTTCTCTTGAACATCAGGCCGGCCTCTTCCCTGTCTGTTTTAAATCCGTTCTTAAAACCATCTCTTCTCCTTGGCCTTTGACACCATCTGTGATACTGACTTTAAATATTAAAATTAATTAATTAATTAATTAATTAATTAATTAATGTTTATCTAGGGTGGCACGGTGACATGGTAGAGCTGCCGCCTCTCAGCGAGCAGGTCGCCAGTTCAAATCATGGCTGGGGACCTTTCTGGGTGGAGTTTGCATGTTCTGTCCGTGCATGCGTGGGTTGGATACGACTGAGGTGTCAAGGTTTGGTTTTTTTTCAAGAAAGGTTGAACAGCAGCATGTTTAAAGGTCTTTGGCACCACGCCAGTGGATAAACTGCTATTTACAATAGCAAGAATGGAAGGACCTAGAGTGGGAAAAACCTCCTTCAGTAGCCGAGGGGGGACCACATCAAAGGGGGAACCAGATGGTTTCAAGCTGCACATGACCTGCTCTAGAGAAGACAGAGAGATTGGTTCAAAATAGTCACATACAGCAACAGATTGAGGTGGGATGGATGGATCATGAGTTGGAGGAGAAATGAGAGCCCGGGTGGTCGCAATTATTTCTAAAAAGAAATGTAGAAAGTTCTTGCACAGCTCAGTCGAGGCTTCCAGAGGTGATGGTTCAGTGAGGTGCAGAACACAGTTTAGGGTAGAAAAAATAACTTGTGAATTGTGAGAGTTTGAGGCAATGATATCAGAAAAGTATTGGGATTTAGCAGCTTTTACTGTTCTCTGATAATGACGCCAACTCTCTTTTAGTATTTGAAAAGAGACCTCCAGCCTGTCTTTTCTCTATTTGCGCTCCACCCTCCTGCAATGCTGCCTAACAGCCTTGGTGATGTCATTCAGCCAAATGACGGTAATGGACTGGAGACCTGTCCAGGGTGTCCCCCACCTCTCACAAGCTGTGTTTCCATCAAGGTTTCTAGATGTGCATTTTGAAGTATTGCAGCAAAAAAGCTTAATGGAAACGGCAAAATACGAATTTACTTCCTCAAATTCGCCAAAAAGTTTATACGCTCGCTTGAGGTGGTTTTTGGGATCTTCGAAAATGAGCAGATGCGCAAAACGACAGATGGAAACAGATTTGCCGACTCAGTTCTGCTGTAGCTGAAAAGTGCATTACAAATTGAATTCATTATTATTATTATTATAGCGAACATTCACGTCACGTGACATTCAGCTGTTTCTGCTCCGGACAACATGTAACATCGCTAAAACTAGTTGGCATGACAGAATAAATACAACTTGCCCGATAGCAACATGTACCTGAAATATTCTCTCCGTTTTGACGAGATGTGTGGCCGGGTTCTGTTTTCAACCGCTACTTCCTGTTTACTGTAGACCATACCATACCATTTTATTTATAAAGCACTTTCAACAGGAACAAGTCCACACCAAAGTGCTGGACAAACAAACACGCAACATGCAACACAGACAATGAAGTACAACACGAAAAACATAAAAACATAAAAACATTGCAGATCATAAATAAAACGATCCAATACAAATCAGCTGGCATTGACATGCGTAACGTTGATGTCTGACGTAATAACGCTGACGTCTGACGTAATGATGCTGTGCGTGGCCCGGTAGATGCGATTCAAGCCAGTTGATGGAAACACTTCTGCTTTGCATTAATTTGTATTTACATATTTGCGAGATTTCAAAAATTAGCTCAAAATTTGAAATGAAAAATGGATGGAAACACGGTTAATGTGACCACTGGATATGGGTACCAGTGACCCTCATGACCCAAAAAGGAAGGAGCGGGTAAACGGATGGATGTTTTATCTATTCAAAGCAGGAAGAAGAGAACAGGGAGGGAGAGCAGAGACATCCGTCTTGAGCAAGAGGAGAAAATTATTAAAGTATCATTTATTTTGGGGTGATTCAAGAAAACATTATCTTCATGAATTATCTAAAGCTGCTATTGTTCAACAATTAGGCCCAACTTTACAGGGATATTTATGGACATGTGTTTACGTGCACCTTGTCAACCTTATGAATCATCACACATGACTTGTTCTGAATTAATTTGCTGATCTGACAAACGCCCATTAGAAAACTTACAAGCATTTTATGTGCCTCGCCTGTCTGTTCGCGTCACAGGTGTGCACACTGAGGCTGTTTATATCCACATGTAAAAAAAAAAAAAAGAAAGAAAAGAGGAAACTTTACAGTTAGTTTGAGTGGGGTAGTTTCGACCATTTATTAGACGAAGTTTTTCTTGTGTTGTATGAGGTTCAATATGACTGAAGGGCAGCACAGAGGCAATAATCATGGCAGAACAAGAGCACTAGAGCTAAGTTTTATTATGCATCGAAACTGTTAAAATACCAGTTCTGGAAATAAAATAGATAAAGTTTTCATGCCAGGTTTACTGTGTTTTCTGAGTTATATTGCTGGAATCGATCATTAGCTCAGTTGCATGAAGGGGCCAAAATATTTTCCAACTCATGTGCCAATTTCAGTCGATACATTAATCCAAGTTAGATACCCAACATATTTTCTTGTTTCCAGATTCATAAACAGGAAATAAATTCGACCCATTTGATGTTCCCTTGTCAGTCAGTACACTCAGTGCAACACATTGACTATGGGAATTGCGCCGCCGCGCGGTTCACCTGAAGTAATACAATCACGCCTTGAACAAGGCAGGTGGGCGTCAGCATCATCAATGAGGCCCCGCCCTCTTTGTATAAAAGGGGCAAACGCCCCACCTTCTTTCTCTTTTTGCCCTTCACCTCGCTTACACCTAAACTTCGTGGGACTCTGTGACTACATCGCTCAACTGGAGGTGAGCTTGCTCCCTGCCCTGGGCGCAACAGAGAAATTTCCTACGTACAACTGGGTTAGCGAAAGCTAGCCCAGTACCTTTTATTTAACCTCGAGGTTTTTTCTTCTGCTCTCTTCGCAGATTTGCTCAACGGCGCTAACTACGTCACACGCTACCTAGCTAACAAAGTTAGCTAGCTAGCCGATGAGAGCGGCTCGACAAGAGGACGTCTTCGGACCACGTTAGCAGTCAGCTAGCGTGCTTCAACCCTTCTCAGCCATGGCTCCTGAGAAGGGAAAGAGAAAAGCAAAAAATTCAAAGAAGACCAGCAGGCCGACGAGCCCCAACTCCCGAGCCTGCCCTAGCGGTTGCGGCTACTCCCTTTCAGCGACGGACACCCACGAGGCCTGTCCGGTCTGCCTGGAGAGGTTGCACGCTAAAACTGCACTGGATTCCCCCGAGTCCTGCCCTCACTACAGCCAGATGCGTGAGGCAACTATGCATGGACGATGTGGTCAAGGCCATGGGCGGCTCCACGGCGGCATGGGACCCAGACCTCACAGAGGCACTGACTCCCATCCCGGAGCTCGAGGCCATCAAGCTGGAGGACAGCGGCCACACTGATTGGGGGGACAGCATGGACATGGAGGCCCCGTGGGGAACTCCACCGCCGAGTTCGATACGAGAGGCTTGTTACATGCAGATGAGCTCTTGCTAACAGCCTCGGGCGAAATATCGGACGACGAAGCTGAAAACGAGGATGAAGGAGAAGTCGAGGACTTCTCCCAGAAACCAACGACAGCTAACCTAGGGACTGATGTCTCCATCCCCACTCTGTTCGACTTTTGTCGCAGAGCGGTGGACACGCAATGGATCAATTGGCCAGAACCCCCACCTCGACAACAGGCAAGAAGGTTGACAGACTTTGTCCTCCGCCTGATGGGGACAGCGGCCATCGCTCAAGGGAGGAGTATGGCTAAGATTGTCATCGCTCTTCGCCACTTGTGGCTAACATTGATGGATCTGCCAGAGGGCCAGCGGCACCCATTCCTCCACCACTCGATCGAGCCCACGAGGCTCTTCGGAGGAGCCCTGGAACGAATCCAGAGCAGGCTGGAACAAAGGCGGAAACAGGCTGAAACCCTGCACGAGGGGATGCCGAGAAAAACGTTTGTGTCTCCCAGAGATGCCAGTGGAAGCAGAGGCATGCAACCTCGACACGCTCAGCCATACGCCGCCCCCCGCAAAAGAGGCCAGCATTCGACGGAGAACATTGGCCGAGACCGGCAACAGGACCACCCCAGGCTGGCCAGGCCTGGGCAAGGAACAGGTTCGTTCCCTGCCAGGCGGCTCTACCGAGGTCATCCTCAACGAACCGAGACCGGAGGCAGAAGCCGGCCTGACGAAACAGGACTGCTTCACAGTTTTACAGGTTCTCCCGCCCACGTGGTATGGGAAACTGGACTTTTATGCCCAGACTTTATGTGTGAAATGCAGCAAAAAGCTGGTGGCAATTGTGTGTAACAAAGACTATTTTCTCTTTAATACACAAAAATAAAGTTTCAAAAGCACATCATGCCCTGTGTCTTGACTAAAAAAAAAACAATAACATAGCACAATTTTTATGAAAACAGTGTCAATTAAGGGAGAGCGTTGTCACCCCTCCTCCCTCAGACACCCATTGTCAGGTCAAACAATGAACCTCAGCGGGAGGTCAGGAGTCTGTCTGCCCCAGGTAGACTCTCTGGCTGCCGCTGGCGGACAGGTCAGCTCATCAAAGGGCAAGCGGGTGGGGGGGCACTCTCCCGTCCCCTCGACACACACACCCAACCGAGAATACACATGCCTTACATGCCTGGGAGGCATGCAAACAAAGCACGTGGGTCATGCCCACCATGAGTCAGGGCCTCCGGCTACAGTTCCACAGGCGGCCACCCCCTTTCACGGGGGTGCTGGTGTCTACCATAAGCCCAGACCGTGCCCATGTTCTGAGAGACAAAGTCTCCACAATGTTACAGAAAGGGGTAATAAATGTTGTCCCAGCTCATGATTTGAACAAAGGCCATTACAGCAAAGATTTCTTGGTTTCAAAGCAGGACCAAGGCTTGCGGCCTATCCTGGATCTCAGGATTCTGAACAAAAGGATAAAAACATTCAAATTCAGGATGCTCACACTGCGACAAGTAATTCACTCAGTAAGACCGAGGGATTACTTCTGCACGGTCGATCTCAAAGATGCCTTTTTCCACGTGAATATCCTGCTCTGGCACAGAAAATATCTCCGTTTTGCCTTTGAGGGAAAAGCGTTTGAGTTCCTGGCACTCCCATTCGGATTAAAAACTGCCCCCAGATCATTCACGAAATGCCTGGACGCGGCATTAACCCCGCTGAGGGGTCAAGGGGTCAGAGTTCTGAATTATTTGGACGATCTGCTCATCCTTGGGCAAGTCAGGGCCCAAGCGCAGCAGCACTCACAGAAGGTTATGTCTCACCTGAAAGCTCTGGGTTTCGTCATAAACCTGGAAATGAGCAATCTGATCCCATCTCAGATTACCGTATTTTTAGGTGTACAGGTCAACTCCATTCTGTACAGAGCAAGGCTCTCAGAGGCACGGGTTTCATTCCTCTACCTCTGCCTGGCTCGTTTTCAGCTGGGCTGGAGAGTCTCCCTCAAACTGTGCCAACGTCTCCTGGGCCTCCTGACAGCAGCCATTGTCTACGTGCCTCAGGCCTTATTAAAAATGCGCCCTCTACAGATATGGCTCAACAAACAAATGTATCCTGCGGACAGGGGGGATACTGATCAACACAGCGTGCATGAAAGCTCTGGAGCCCTAGAAGGCCCCTTCAGTGTTCAGGACAGGCGTCACATTGGGACGAGTACTGTCTCGAGTACTGGTCACCACAGATGCTTCAAAAACTGGGTGGGGAGGTCTCTGCAGAAACCAATACAACCAAGGGGTCTGGAAACAGCAGGAGGTAAAGCTCCACATAAATTTCCTGGAACTGACAGTAGTGTTTTTGTCCCTGAAGCATTTTTACAGGAAGGGACTGATTGCACAACAACATGTCCTGATAAAATCGGACAACATGACTACAGTGTCCTACATCAACAGAGAGGGCGGGACAAGGTCACAACCCCTCCTTAGGTTGAGTCACAAGCTGCTCACGTGGTGCATCTCCGGGATATTGTCCCTGAGGGTGACCCACATCCCGGATGAACTAAACCACGGGCCAGACGCCCTCTCAAGAGGGTCCCTCCTTACTTCGGAGTGGAGGCTGAACCCACGTATCATGGTCTAGATCTGGGCACGATACGGGCGGGCATCCGTAGATCTGTTCGTTTGCAGCAGCAACACCCACTGCACCCTGTATCATTGGATAAGGGAGACAGACGCACCACTGGGAACAGACGTCCTGTCATACAAGTGGCCAGCGGGGGAGCTATATTAAACGTTTCCTCCCATCCCCCTGATTCAGGCGACGTTGGAACGCGTACGCAGGGGAGCTCTCTCTCTGATACTGATAGCTCCCAGGTGACCACAGAAACCATGGTTCCCAGAGGTGATCTCACTGTTGACGGGGACACCATGGCAGCTGCCTGCCCCCCCACAAGGACCTGCTGACTCAGGTCCACGGGCAGCTCCTTCACCCATGCCCAGAATTGTGGCTTCTCTGGACCTGGCCACTGAAAGGAACTGGCTGATGGCCTCCGGCCTACCCGGTAATGTTAAAAACACAATACAGGGAGCGAGAGCTCAATCAACTCAGACTCTCTATGCTCACAAATGGCGTGTTTTTGAGGCCTGGTGTCTAGAGAGGAATATTATCTCATACTCCTGTGACCTGGTCCAGCTCCTCAATTTTCTACAGGACCTGCTAGAGAAGGGCCGCTCCTTCTCCACCTTTAAGGTCTTTTTGTCAGGCATCTCGGCATGTCATGAAGTCTAGGGAGGTAAATCACCCGTGCCGACCCTCTCATGATATGGTTCATGAAGGACGTACTGAGGAAAAGGTCTCCCAGCAGGACTCTGGCCCCTGAGTGGGACCTGCAGTTAGTCCTGGACGCTCTATAGCCGTTTTCGCACTGCACAGCCCTCCCCGGCCCAGCTCATCCCCGGTTGCCCCTGAGCCCAGCCTAGCCCGCCCCCACTCATTTCACATTGTGCAATGATTATTATTAGTCATGGGCGTAGCCAGGATTTTATGAGGGGCGGTTCGTTTATAGGAAATGTGGACTACTGGAAAGAGCAACACGCCTTGGTGGTTCATTGGAAGCCCATTGGTTTGCCACTCTAAACTTTATCTCGACTTGGGTTTGAACCTCACTTGGTTTAACTTATTTTACGTTTGTCTTTTATTGGATTCAAAAAAGGAGTTTGTGTTAAAGGTTCTATGTGTAACTTTCTGTAGAGCACCAAACTTAGAAATATTTTCAACAGGCAAAGCATGGTCCCTCTCCCTCAGAGCCATATATGGCTCTGCCCCCCTTGCTCTGCTGAAATTCAAATTCAAGCTCTGTTTTTATTGGCTGATTCAAATTCAAGCTCTGTTTTTATTGGCTGGTTACAAACTCTGTTTTTATTGGCTGGTTAACGGTGGGTCACTCTGTGTTTTTAGTGTTTTTATAAATGCTGATAGAGAAGCAAGGGGACTATAGTTTTTTTCAGAGATTACTTTGTCTAACACCAGTCTGTCAGTAGATAGTGACAGAGTGAAGAAATATGTTAAAAATATATTGTTAGAAAAGTTACAGACTGCACTACAAAGTTACATAGTGCAGCTTTAACCCCAGGCATAACACAAACTCCTTTTTTTCATCCAATAAAAGACAAACGTAAAATAAGTTCAACCAAGTGAGGTTCGAACCCGATTCGAGATAAAGTTTAGAGTGGCAAACCGACGGGCTTCCAGTGAACCACGAGTTGTGTATCTCTTTCCAATAGTCCACATTTACTATAAAGGAACCGCCCCTCATAAAACCCTGGCTACGCGCAAGAGTTAGAGAATATTAGTTATATTTTAATGAAATTCAGCTCGCGCTGAAAGGTGGAAATGCTCTGTATAGGTGCGCGTTTTGTGTTATTTACATTCTAAAATAAGCTGATTTGTAATCAGTCATTAACAAAAAATGGTCTCTGCAGAAACCAGTACAACCAAGGGGTCTAGAAACAGCAGGAGGTAAAGCTCCACATAAATTTCCTGGAACTGACAGTAGTGTTTTTGTCCCTGAAGCATTTTTACAGGAAGGGACTGATTGCACAACAACATGTCCTGATAAAATCGGACAACATGACTACAGTGTCCTACATCAACAGAGAGGGCGGGACAAGGTCACAACCCCTCCTTAGGTTGAGTCACAAGCTGCTCACGTGGTGCATCTCCGGGATATTGTCCCTGAGGGTGACCCACATCCCGGATGAACTAAACCACGGGCCAGACGCCCTCTCAAGAGGGTCCCTCCTTACTTCGGAGTGGAGGCTGAACCCACGTATCATGGTCTAGATCTGGGCACGATACGGGCGGGCATCCGTAGATCTGTTCGTTTGCAGCAGCAACACCCACTGCACCCTGTATCATTGGATAAGGGAGACAGACGCACCACTGGGAACAGACGTCCTGTCATACAAGTGGCCAGCGGGGGAGCTATATTAAACGTTTCCTCCCATCCCCCTGATTCAGGCGACGTTGGAACGCGTACGCAGGGGAGCTCTCTCTCTGATACTGATAGCTCCCAGGTGACCACAGAAACCATGGTTCCCAGAGGTGATCTCACTGTTGACGGGGACACCATGGCAGCTGCCTGCCCCCCCACAAGGACCTGCTGACTCAGGTCCACGGGCAGCTCCTTCACCCATGCCCAGAATTGTGGCTTCTCTGGACCTGGCCACTGAAAGGAACTGGCTGATGGCCTCCGGCCTACCCGGTAATGTTAAAAACACAATACAGGGAGCGAGAGCTCAATCAACTCAGACTCTCTATGCTCACAAATGGCGTGTTTTTGAGGCCTGGTGTCTAGAGAGGAATATTATCTCATACTCCTGTGACCTGGTCCAGCTCCTCAATTTTCTACAGGACCTGCTAGAGAAGGGCCGCTCCTTCTCCACCTTTAAGGTCTTTTTGTCAGGCATCTCGGCATGTCATGAAGTCTAGGGAGGTAAATCACCCGTGCCGACCCTCTCATGATATGGTTCATGAAGGACGTACTGAGGAAAAGGTCTCCCAGCAGGACTCTGGCCCCTGAGTGGGACCTGCAGTTAGTCCTGGACGCTCTATAGCCGTTTTCGCACTGCACAGCCCTCCCCGGCCCAGCTCATCCCCGGTTGCCCCTGAGCCCAGCCTAGCCCGCCCCCACTCATTTCACATTGTGCAATGATTATTATTAGTCATGGGCGTAGCCAGGATTTTATGAGGGGCGGTTCGTTTATAGGAAATGTGGACTACTGGAAAGAGCAACACGCCTTGGTGGTTCATTGGAAGCCCATTGGTTTGCCACTCTAAACTTTATCTCGACTTGGGTTTGAACCTCACTTGGTTTAACTTATTTTACGTTTGTCTTTTATTGGATTCAAAAAAGGAGTTTGTGTTAAAGGTTCTATGTGTAACTTTCTGTAGAGCACCAAACTTAGAAATATTTTCAACAGGCAAAGCATGGTCCCTCTCCCTCAGAGCCATATATGGCTCTGCCCCCCTTGCTCTGCTGAAATTCAAATTCAAGCTCTGTTTTTATTGGCTGATTCAAATTCAAGCTCTGTTTTTATTGGCTGGTTACAAACTCTGTTTTTATTGGTTGGTTAACGGTGGGTCACTCTGTGTTTTTAGTGTTTTTATAAATGCTGATAGAGAAGCAAGGGGACTATAGTTTTTTTCAGAGATTACTTTGTCCAACACCAGTCTGTCAGTAGATAGTGACAGAGTGAAGAAATATGTTAAAAATATATTGTTAGAAAAGTTACAGACTGCACTACAAAGTTACATAGTGCAGCTTTAACCCCAGGCATAACACAAACTCCTTTTTTTCATCCAATAAAAGACAAACGTAAAATAAGTTCAACCAAGTGAGGTTTTCAAAGTCAAAGTCAAAGTCAACTTTATTGTCAGATCTGCAATATGTACAGTGCAGGACATACACAGGACCGAAATTGCGTTTCTCTCAGTCCCTCGGTGCAACAGTAAACATCTAAACATTGAAACACTGAAACATATAATAATAGACATAAGCATAAAAATAGTAAAACTAACACTGTCCTGAGTTTTTTTTCATAGTGGTATAAAAAAAGAGTATAAAAAGTATAACTAAAATAAACTAAAGGTTTCTAGCATTGACATTTGCAAAGTGGCAAAGCAGCGTATGAGTCAATGTACACAGTATATGTATGAGGTAGTAGTTGATGTTGTTGTAGAGGCAAAAAGTGGCATATGCAGTAAGGCACATTGGGCATCCCTAAATAAGACCGTTCAGAGCACACTGTATATGTATCAGCAGTGGTGTAGATATTAGAGTAGTGTAAATAAATGTAAACAGTAGTAATTACATGTAAGCAGTAGTAATAAAAGTAAACAGTATTAATAAATGTAAACAGAGAATGTAAACAGTATTATGATTATAGGCAGTGATGTAATACAGACATTAGTGCAAGTATGAGAAGTAGTGCAAACTGTATGAGCACATGACCGAGAGTTTAGTGAAAACCCGTTTGGTGACACAGAGTCTAGTGTTAAAAACTTTGTGTTGAGTGATAGTATGTGAGAAAGTTTTAGTGTTAAGGCAGTTCAAATGGGAGGGGAGGCAGAGCAGGCAGAGTGTTTAGCATTCTGACTGCCTGATGAACAGAGCTGTCTCTCAGTCTGCTGGTTCGAGCCTGGAGACTCCTCAGTCTCCTTCCTGATGGCAGCAGTCTGAAGCAGCTGTGTAGTGGGTGTGTGGGATCACCTGCCATGCGGTGGGCTTTCCGAGTGAGGCGTTTGCTGTGTAAGTCCTGCAGTGAGGGCAAGGAGGTGCCCACGATCTTCTCAGCTGCTCTCACAATGCGCTGGAGGCTCTTGCGGCAGGATGCAGTACATGCACCAAACCACACAGTGATGCAGCTGGTCAGGACACTTTCTATGGCACCTCTGTAGAAGGTGCTCATGATGGGGGTTGAAGCTCCAGCCCTTTTCAGCTTGCGGAGAAAGTAGAGACGCTGGTGAGCCTTCTTTGCCAGTGCTGCAGTGTTCCTGCTCCAGGACAGGTCCTTTGAGACGTGCACTCCCAGGAACTTGGTGCTGTCCACTCTCTCCACTGCGGTGCTGTTGATGGTCAGAGGAGGATGTTGGGCATCCCTCTTCCTGAAGTCCACAACAATCTCCTTTGTCTTCTCCACGTTGAGAGTGAGATTGTTGTGTCCGCACCACAAGGCCAGGCGGCTCACCTCGTTCCTGTAGTCCGTCTCATCGTTGTTGCTGATGAGACCTACCACTGTTGTGTCATCCGCAAACTTGATGAAGTGGTTGGAGCTGTACGATGGTGTGCAGTCATGTGTTAGCAGGGTGAATAGAAGGGGGCTCAGCACACATCCTTGTGGGGCCCCTGTGTTCAATGTGATGGTGCTAGATGTGTTACTCCCGATCCGTACTGTCTGTGGTCTCCCGGTCAGGAAGTCTAGCAGCCAGTTACACATTGAGGTGTTCAGCCCCAGACTGTCCAGTTTATGGATGAGCTGTTGGGGGATGATGGTGTTAAATGCCGAGCTGGTCTAGATCTGGGCACGATACGGGCGGGCATCCGTAGATCTGTTCGTTTGCAGCAGTAACACCCACTGCACCCTGTATCATTGGATAAGGGAGACAGACGCACCACTGGGAACAGACGTCCTGTCATACAAGAAGCTGAAGGTTCGAACCCGATTCGAGATAAAGTTTAGAGTGGCAAACCGACGGGCTTCCAGTGAACCACGAGTTGTGTATCTCTTTCCAATAGTCCACATTTACTATAAAGGAACCGCCCCTCATAAAACCCTGGCTACGCGCAAGAGTTAGAGAATATTAGTTATATTTTAATGAAATTCAGCTCGCGCTGAAAGGTGGAAATGCTCTGTATAGGTGTGCGTTTTGTGTTATTTACATTCTAAAATAAGCTGATTTGTAATCAGTCATTAACAAAAAATGGTCTCTGCAGAAACCAGTACAACCAAGGGGTCTGGAAACAGCAGGAGGTAAAGCTCCACATAAATTTCCTGGAACTGACAGTAGTGTTTTTGTCCCTGAAGCATTTTTACAGGAAGGGACTGATTGCACAACAACATGTCCTGATAAAATCGGACAACATGACTACAGTGTCCTACATCAACAGAGAGGGCGGGACAAGGTCACAACCCCTCCTTAGGTTGAGTCACAAGCTGCTCACGTGGTGCATCTCCGGGATATTGTCCCTGAGGGTGACCCACATCCCGGATGAACTAAACCACGGGCCAGACGCCCTCTCAAGAGGGTCCCTCCTTACTTCGGAGTGGAGGCTGAACCCACGTATCATGGTCTAGATCTGGGCACGATACGGGCGGGCATCCGTAGATCTGTTCGTTTGCAGCAGCAACACCCACTGCACCCTGTATCATTGGATAAGGGAGACAGACGCACCACTGGGAACAGACGTCCTGTCATACAAGTGGCCAGCGGGGGAGCTATATTAAACGTTTCCTCCCATCCCCCTGATTCAGGCGACGTTGGAACGCGTACGCAGGGGAGCTCTCTCTCTGATACTGATAGCTCCCAGGTGACCACAGAAACCATGGTTCCCAGAGGTGATCTCACTGTTGACGGGGACACCATGGCAGCTGCCTGCCCCCCCACAAGGACCTGCTGACTCAGGTCCACGGGCAGCTCCTTCACCCATGCCCAGAATTGTGGCTTCTCTGGACCTGGCCACTGAAAGGAACTGGCTGATGGCCTCCGGCCTACCCGGTAATGTTAAAAACACAATACAGGGAGCGAGAGCTCAATCAACTCAGACTCTCTATGCTCACAAATGGCGTGTTTTTGAGGCCTGGTGTCTAGAGAGGAATATTATCTCATACTCCTGTGACCTGGTCCAGCTCCTCACTTTTCTACAGGACCTGCTAGAGAAGGGCCGCTCCTTCTCCACCTTTAAGGTCTTTTTGTCAGGCATCTCGGCATGTCATGAAGTCTAGGGAGGTAAATCACCCGTGCCGACCCTCTCAGGATATGGTTCATGAAGGACGTACTGAGGAAAAGGTCTCCCAGCAGGACTCTGGCCCCTGAGTGGGACCTGCAGTTAGTCCTGGACGCTCTATAGCCGTTTTCGCACTGCACAGCCCTCCCCGGCCCAGCTCATCCCCGGTTGCCCCTGAGCCCAGCCTAGCCCGCCCCCACTCATTTCACATTGTGCAATGATTATTATTAGTCATGGGCGTAGCCAGGATTTTATGAGGGGCAGTTCGTTTATAGGAAATGTGGACTACTGGAAAGAGCAACACGCCTTGGTGGTTCATTGGAAGCCCATCGGTTTGCCACTCTAAACTTTATCTCGACTTGGGTTTGAACCTCACTTGGTTTAACTTATTTTACGTTTGTCTTTTATTGGATTCAAAAAAGGAGTTTGTGTTAAAGGTTCTATGTGTAACTTTCTGTAGAGCACCAAACTTAGAAATATTTTCAACAGGCAAAGCATGGTCCCTCTCCCTCAGAGCCATATATGGCTCTGCCCCCCTTGCTCTGCTGAAATTCAAATTCAAGCTCTGTTTTTATTGGCTGATTCAAATTCAAGCTCTGTTTTTATTGGCTGGTTACAAACTCTGTTTTTATTGGCTGGTTAACGGCGGGTCACTCTGTGTTTTTAGTGTTTTTATAAATGCTGATAGAGAAGCAAGGGGACTATAGTTTTTTTCAGAGATTACTTTGTCTAACACCAGTCTGTCAGTAGATAGTGACAGAGTGAAGAAATATGTTAAAAATATATTGTTAGAAAAGTTACAGACTGCACTACAAAGTTACATAGTGCAGCTTTAACCCCAGGCATAACACAAACTCCTTTTTTTCATCCAATAAAAGACAAACGTAAAATAAGTTCAACCAAGTGAGGTTCGAACCCGATTCGATATAAAGTTTAGAGTGGCAAACCGACGGGCTTCCAGTGAACCACGAGTTGTGTATCTCTTTCCAATAGTCCACATTTACTATAAAGGAACCGCCCCTCATAAAACCCTGGCTACGCGCAAGAGTTAGAGAATATTAGTTATATTTTAATGAAATTCAGCTCGCGCTGAAAGGTGGAAATGCTCTGTATAGGTGCGCGTTTTGTGTTATTTACATTCTAAAATAAGCTGATTTGTAATCAGTCATTAACAAAAAAAATTAACTCTGAAACACTAATATATATATTCAGCTAACAAATATTTTTAGGCATTTCTGTAAAATTTAATGAAATTCAGCTTGCGCTGAGGTTGTTGTTAGAAGAGTTGATGACTCAACACGCAGCAGTCCTGCCCCTGCTGCAAACAACGAACCAAATGGTGAGCAGTACATGACGTCAAACTGGGCCCGGGAGCTCGGCCCGCTTAGAACCTCCATCGGACGGGTTCTAAAACTCAGGCTGACGCCGGCCCGAAAAGGCAAATGCGAACAAGACAAACCTGGTTAGAAGCCAGGTCGAGCCGGGTTGGGCCGGGGAGGGCTGTGCAGTGCGAAAACGGCTTATGTGAGCCTCCATTTGAGCCTCTTAGCAGCATTAAGATAGATTTGTTATCTTATAAAACTGCTTTGCTCTTAGCTTTGTGCTTAGCTAAATGCGTAGGTGACCTCCATGCTTTATCTGTACTCCCAATGTGTACCAGGTTTGCCCCAGACGGGTCTAAGGTCACCCTGCGTCCAAACCCTACATATGTGCCAAATGTTCCAACTTTAAATCCCAAAAGTCTGGACTTTGAGCTGTCAACTCCCCCCCCACCATCCTAACTGAAGGACAGAGGAGGCTGAATGTGCTCTGCCCTGTTAGGACCCTGAGTGCTTACATGGAAAGAACTGTCAGTTGGAGGAAAACAAACCAGATGTTTGTGTGTTTTGCTAATCCAGCTACTGGCAAAGCCCTGTCAAAACAGCACCTCTCACACTGGGTGACTGAGGCCATTAAGAGGGCATACAGCAGTAAAGGTCAGCATGTACCCAGCGGGGTACATGCTTATTCCACCCGAGGCCTGGCTGCCTCATGGGCCTTATTCAGAGGTGTGCCAGTAGCAGAAATATGTGCAGCTGCTAACTGGGCCTCTTCAAACACATTTGTGAAACACTACAGTTTAGACATCACAGTATGTGATGTAACTTAGGCTATTCTCTCTACCACAGAGTAGAGAACAGCTAAACGCCTGCAGTCTAAGGCCTAAGTTCTCACAAGCATGCATTTCCAGAGCATTTCCAGGGCGTGATTGAAATATGTTCCCATAGTCAATGTGTTGCACTGAGTGTACTGACTGACAAGGGAACTGAAAGTTATGCACCATAACTCATGTTCCCTGAAGGAAGGGAACGAGGTGCAACACATGTTTGCCCTTTCAATGCCCAAGCTCGGTGAAGTGCACCCTGAGAAAGAAGGTGGGGCATCAGCCCCTTTTATACAAAGAGGGTGGGGCCTCATTGATGACGCTGACGCCCACCTGCCTTGTTCAAGGCGTGATTGTATTACTTCAGGTGAACCGCGCGGCGGCGCAATTCCCATAGTCAATGTGTTGCACCTTGTTCCCTTCCTTCAGGGAACATGAGTTATGGTGCATAACTTTCAGTTTTGTTGCTTCTCCACATCAAAATCAATAATTACATGAAAAATCCAACCTTTTTTCTGGCATAAAAGTTAACCAGCTGTCAAACCTGCGTTACATTTTTAAAACAAAGTGAGAAGAAGTGAATATAATTTTCATTTTAATTATAATCTTGGGGGCCATATAAGATGTTAACATGGCACAGATTTTACCAGCGGGCCTTGAGTTTGTGAACCAGTGCTTTAGTGTGGATCTAGAAGTCTCACAGTATTTTGGCCCTGTCATTATCTTGTCATTATATTTTTTTCATTCAACCTTTATTTATACAGGCTAGCCTCGTTATTTGTGATTATTATTATTATTATTATTATTACATTATTATTGTTGTTGTTATATTTACAGTATTATTATTATCACCTCAGTGCAGACTGAACTGGACAAAAAGTAATTTTCTTCGCTCCTGTAACCTGGAACACAAGATGATGTCTACTTTGATTTCTTTAAGGGATTTTAAACATCTGATCCTTAAAACATCAAAGCAATCCAAAAACCATCTGAGCACCATCAAACTGGTTGGCCCACTATGGAAGTTGCTATTTATAAGACTGAGTTTGTTGTGGCTCCTCGGACTGATGGAGTCATTTGGATGAAAAATGAAACGTTTCACCAAAAAGAAACCGTCCAGAGGACCTGACTGAACTTTGTTGGATATATCTACCTGGGTTATTGAGCATGAATTGGGATACGACACAAATATGTTCTTGTTTTTAATATTTTACCTGGTTTTATATGGCA
>JBBPBX010026953.1:25108-37674 GCA_038048925.1 Garcialebias charrua
GCAGTGAGCAGCCAGAAAGCGCCCGGGGAGCTGGAGAATTAGGTGTGCACTCATAGACACCCCAAGGTGTGTAGTGGCCGGGGCGCGAACCCGCGTCCTTCGGGTCCCAAGTCGGAATACCTGCCACTACACCATCTTAATGAGACTGCCTGTATAAATAAAGGTTGAATGAATTATCCACCAGCCTTGGCAGAGCCCCCTCTTTGACCGGGACTTTTAGCCTGGTTCTCAGAGCAGAACATTTTGTACGCTTTGATGATGACTATAAAAACACAAAGCACATATCAACTTGCTTTTATTTTAACCACTGGATGTTTTCTAATAATTAAAATTTAAACTTTCCTGGCAACAGGCTCTGTTTCACCGGTAAGCATGTGATGTTTTTGTGGTGGCACAGCATTGACTAATCAAACGAGTTTTTAAAAGGTGGTGCTTTAATAATATTTTTATTTGAACTTTTGTTGAGTCTGTCGTAGTTTATTGTTGTTTGTTTGGTAGTTTGTTTATCTGTGATGCGTGTGTGGTTTATGAACTTGCATCTGTAGTTCTTTTTTTGCTGCCTCACCAGTTTTATTTTACCAATGTTGTTTTCACACCACAAAATGACAGATTTCATAAATTATTTCATACTCAGATACACCTGACATGAAAATTTAATCAATGTATTTATGTCCAGAGATGTTGTTTAAATAGTTTCTATGTATAATAGAGCTCCGCCTCTACTGTTCTTGTGGTGCCATGATTAATGCCTCTGTGCTGCCCTTCAGTTCAGCCCTGTCAAGCCTCTGGTTGGATTTGTTGATGTCAACCACTTCCTCAATCTGCTGGTGGTACCAGTATATGCTGTGCAGGGGCTTGTGTTTACTTGATGGTTCCTCTTGTTCCTCCTCTTCCACATTGGGTTTCTGCTTCCTGAGACATTCACCAAACAAAACTCATCCTGAACAAACAGGATGAGTTTGAATTATTTTCCACTGAGTGCAGTTGCTTCAAAACAAACAGGAACACAACAGTCTTCAGGGAAACACAAGGAGGATTGAGACACCTGAATGATGTTCAGAATAATGAGCTGATGTGGAGTGGTGAACAGGAGAGGTTTACGGTAAGACAGAGGGAGAGGGAGAAATGAATGCACCTGTGATTAATACTCATTGCATACGGGTGTGAGTGATAAGTGGCTGGAGAGATTAGCTTCCTTTTAAATCTACAAAGTTCTCAACAACATAGCTCCATATTATATTTGAGATCTTATTGTTCCATATTTTCCTAACAGAGCACTTCGCTCTCAGACTGCAGGTTTACTTGTGATTCCTAAATCCTCTTTCACTTCCTGTCTGTGAGGCTGACACATTGTCCAGTTTTAAAACTCAAATCTTTCATTTTTAATAAATCCTGTAGTTAAATGTGCTATGTGTAACTTTCTGTAGAGTGCAGAACTTAGAAAAATTTTCAACAGGCAAAGCATTCTGATCCCTCCCCCTCAGAGCCATAATTCAAGCTCTGTTTTTATTGGCTGATTCAAATTCAAGCTCTGTTTTTATTGGCTGATTCAAATTCAAGCTCTGTTTTTAATTGGCTGGTTACAAACTCTGTTTTTATTGGCTGTCATTGTCCTGGTCACTCTGTGTTTTTAGTGTTTTTATAAATGCTGATAGAGAAGCAAGGGGACTATAGTTTTTTTCAGATATTACTTTGTCTAACATCAGTTTGTCAGTAGATAGTGACAGAGTGAAGAAATATGTTAAAAATATATTGTTTGAAGTTACAGACTACATTACAATCTTACATACCCCAGCTTTAAGGTCAGCTTGCGTTGCCTGACCTGTCCCTTAGTTGTGCTGCTATGGGCTGAGACTGCTGTATGACAAATGAATAGTTACTAATGAATAAGAAAGAATAGATAGTTTCTATTTGTAATTATTTCTATCTTAACATGTATTTTTCTTTCTTTCCGTGTATATATTTTTTTCTTTCCTCCTATTGAGGACCCGCTCACCTCCATCCTGGACCTGCCATTCTGTGTCTGTTCCTCCTTCCTGTCCTCTCAAACTCAACCGGTCGAAGCAGATGGCCACTTGTCCTGAGCTTGGTTTTGCTTGATGTTTCTTCCTCATGAGGGAGTTTTTCCTTTCCACTGTTGCCTTTGTGCTTGCTCAGGATGGAAGACTGTGACAAAAATGAAGACTCAGTCCAATTCAATTCCATTCAATTCAGTTTATTCATATAGCACCAATTCACAACAGAAATCATCCCAGGGCACTGAACAGAAACATTCATTTATAAAAATAATAATTTAGCATTAATTATCTGAGGAGCAGACTGCTTTGAGTTTAACTCCATCACAGAACTCTCATCTTGAGCAAGCATGAAGGCGACAGTGGAAAGGAAAAACTCCCTCATGAGGAAGAAACCTTTAGCAGATCCAGGTCAGGACAAGCGACCATCTGCTTCGACAGGCTGGGTTTGAGAGGAACAGGAAGGAGGAACAGATACACAAGGGCAGGTCAAGAATCACATGTTAAGATAGAAATACAGTAGTATCAAATGAAAACTATTCAATTTTAGCTAATTCAAGGATTCACAAATTCAAGGTTCTTTATTTGTCGTTCGCATCACATGCGGTACATGCGGTAGAATGAAATTGTCTACACAGGGTCCCAGTTACATATCCAGCAAAAGTATAAAATATAAAAGAAAAACAGTAATAAGATATGAGATATGAACGTGGAAAAATGTTAACTAAAAATACATGAAGTAGTAGTACACGTCAAACAGCAGCGTCTTTGTGAGCAGATGAGTGCGAAAGAACAGATCAGCAACATGAAACAGATCAGCAGCAACATGAAACAGATCAGCAGCAACATGAAACAGATCAGCAGCAACATGAAACAGATCAGCAGCAACATGAAACAGATCAGCAGCAACATGAAACAGATCAGCAGCAACATGAAACAGATCAGCAGCAACATGAAACAGATCAGCAGCAACATGAAACAGATCAGCAGCAACATGAAACAGATCAGCAGCAACATGAAACAGATCAGCAGCAACATGAAACAGATCAGCAGCAACATGAAACAGATCAGCAGCAACATGAAACAGATCAGCAGCAACATGAAACAGATCAGCAGCAACATGAAACAGATCAGCAGCAACATGAAACAGATCAGCAGCAACATGAAACAGATCAGCAGCAACATGAAACAGATCAGCAGCAACATGAAACAGATCAGCAGCAACATGATGTGATATTTCACAGTGATTATTCTGGTTATTTATTCATGAGTCTAACAGCCTCAGGGTAGAAGCTGTTCCTCAGTCTAGTGGTTCTACACTTAATGCTCCTCAACCTCCTTCCTGAGGGGAGTGGGGCAAAAAGTGTGTGTGCTGGGTGAGTGGGGTCCTTCATGATGCAGGTGGCTCTCTTCCTGCATCTGGAGGTGTAGATGTCTGTGATGGTGGGGAGACTGACTCCAACATCTTCTGTGCAGCCTTCACCACTCTCTGTAGAGCTTTTCTTTCTGCAGCTGTGCAGCCTCCATGCCACACGTTGATGCTGGAGCACAGGATGCTCTCCACTGCACACCTGTAGAGGGCGGTGTGGACTGAGCTTCCCAGATCAGCTCGTCTCAGTCACCTGAGGAAGTAGAGTCTCTGATGACCTTTCTTGATCAGGCTGGTGGTGTTGTTGCTCCAGCTGAGGTTGCCCTTTAGGTGCATACCCAAGTACTTGTAGCTGTAGACCACTTTCAACGCAGATCCTACTATGTTCGGGTGGGGTAGGTGTGTTTGTTCCTTCTGAAGTCAACTGTCATCTCCTTCATCTTCTTCACATTGATGTGCAGGTTGTTCTTCCTGCACCAGCTCTCCAGGTGTTCCACCTCCTATCTGTGACTTGACTCATCATTGTTTGTGATGCATCCCACCACCGCTGTATCATCTGCAAACTTTACAATACAGTATGACAGCCTGGATGGGTAGCTGCACAATCATAGATAGCAGAGTGAACAGGAGGGGGCTCAGCACACATCCCTGCAGAGCCAGTTCTGAGGGTTATGGTGGAGGAGGAGAAGTTGTTGATCCTCACAGACTGCAGTCTATTTGTTAAGAAGTCTATGGCCCAGCTGTAAATGGAAGGGTTTAGTCCTAGTCTGAGTAGTTTGTCCATCAGGGTTTGGGGGACCATGGTGTTGTAGACATGAAGTCCAAAAAGAACATATGGATGTAGGAATCCTTCTGCTCCAGGTGGGTGAGGGCAGTGTGGACCACAGAGGATCGGTTCTCGTGGTATGCATACTGATGAGGGTCCTCGTTGATGTTGATAGTTGTTTTGAGGACCAGTTTTTTGAAGCATTTAGCGACCATCGGGTTGAGGGCCACTGGCCGACAGTCATTCAGACAAGTCACTGTAGAGATCTTTGGGAATGGGATGATGGTAGTGGTCTTCAGGCAGGTGGAAACTGTTGCCAGGGTGAGTGAGTAGTTAAAGATGTTGGCCAGCACCTTGCAGAGCTGATCGGCACATTCTTTCAACACTTTCCCAGGGATGTTGTCTGGGCTGGTTGCTTTGTGAAGGTTGATCCTCCTGAAAGTACTCCTTACTTCAGCTGAGGTCATTTTGAGAAACTCTTATTCCGGTGGTGATGTGAGTCTGATGCTAAGTGATCTGTTTGGGTCTTCAAAGTGTGCATAGAACCCGTTGAGGGCATCTGGCAGTGATGGGTCTCTAGGGCATTGTTCGCTCCTGCCTTTATAATCTGTTATAAACTTAATGCCCCTCCACATGCTCCTTGGGTCTTGGGAGGGGAATTGACCTCTATGTGGAATCCTCTATGTTGTCGTATGTGGCCTCGTCATGTGACCTAATAGTTTAAGGAAATTAGATCATTTTTTCCTCTAGTAGTGTAAGCTTAAGGCAGCATGACATGCCCACACTAGTTATAGGATTTATCAAAAAGGAAAGTCTTAAATCCAGTCTTAAAACTGGACACAACTCATTAACTGGCTTCCTTCCTTCGATAGATAACTTTGCTAACTGGCTTTTGTATGTATGTGAATGTTGTTGTTCAGTGCCCTGAGATGACTTCTGTTGTGAGTTGGCACTTTATAAATAAACTCAACTGAACTGAAATGAGACTGATTGAGGATGGAGTGATGAGTGGTACGGAAACACATTCAAAAACACAAGGCTCAAAAGACAGAAATACAAATCACAAGGTGAAAAGAGACAAGAGAAACAAACAAAAAAAAAGATTACGTCAGTTTTATTTGAAAATGGAAAGATTACACCACCACAGAAAATCTGCCAAGAGAGAAACATCCACCAAAACTCATAAGGAAGGCGTTAACCAGAGGCCACAGATAACCCTGATGGAGTTGGATGAGACTATCTGTCCACTAGACCACTGTAAGTTGCACAGAGCCTAATAAAACAGAGGGTTTAAAAATGTCATTGCTTAAAGAAAAAAAATAAAGCAGACTATTTGGAATTTGGCCCCAAAAGTATTAACATCTCCTCAAGTGTGGAAGAAGGTCACTGTAAGAGTAGCACTCTCTGCAGCTCCAAGATGGCCGCCAATCACCCTCAGCTGACGGTCATCCACCTGATGAGCTACAATCCTATTTAAGGCTGCAGTCGAGTACTACTCATCGCTGGAGCATTGATTCCTGTTTATGGTATTTATGCTTCTAGCCAGTCTTGTGTTTATTGCAAAGAGACTTACCTTGTTCTTATGTGCCTACAGTCATCGCGTCTGATTTTGGATCCTGTTCCTCGTGCCGTGCCCTCCAGCCACTTGCCTGCCTTCTTTGCCCTCTGGAATCAAATTGGAAGTTATTGGATGTTCATGGAACCCATCTCCCTTCATCATCTGTAAGAACAAACAAACATTTGAAAACCAACATTCACAACTGCCCCTGGGCCTACTCCTTCTGACGTTCTGCTTCCTCCTCCAGGGATTCCGGATGAACCACGTTGTGCTTTAAACCACTGTAAATAATAAATACTGTTCTTTTGTACTCTCGTGCCTTGTGTCGTTCTGGGTCTCGTTACAAACTGGGTTACCTAGAAATCATTACAGAATGCTCCAGCCAAACAAAACCCAGAACGAGACCAGGAGCGAACAAGCTAGTTCCTCTGAAACGGGGCGAATGTATCAATTGGAAGAAATGATGAAACAAGTATTAAGCCAACAGCTCAAAACACAAGCCAACCTACAGGAACTTGGAGGTATGGTTCATGCTATTAATCAGAGACTCGCTCCTTCTCCTCCCACAGCTTCTGCGTCACCACAAGCTTCAAGATCGTCTAACATCAGCTCTGTAAATGATCCTCTGCTTTCACAACAACTGGTAGTAAAACCGTCTGAGCTCTTTTCAGGAGACCCAGCTCAATGTGAGGGGTTTCTCCTTCAGTACGAACTCGCCTTCAGAGGAGCTCCCATACTCTACTCGTCGGACATAAAAAAGATTGCTTACTTCATGCACCAACTGAAAGGTAACGCCCTCCAATGGGCGACTTAGTTCATTCATCAACACGACTTGGACTTTGTCTCGTTTAGGAGTTTTTTGGAGGAGTTTCGCAGGATTTTCGACAGGCCGCTGCAGCAACCCAACGCGGAAAAGCGAATGTTGGGGTTACGTCAGGGCCGGCGTCCTGTCGCTGAACACGCCCTGGAGTTCCATATCCTGGCGGTGCAAACCGACTGGAATGACAGGGCATTACAAGGTACCTTTTTAAACTCCTTATCAGACTATGTGAAGGACCAGATCTCAGCAAGAGATGAGCCTCTTAATTTTGACGCATTAATAAATCTAGCGATCTCAATTGACGAACGGGAACGGGAACGGCAACGTGAACGGGACTACAACTCCCAGAGGGTCTCTACTTCCGGGTTCTCGATGTCATCTGCAGGGGGTTACCATAGCAACAGCAAATTCGAAAGATACAAGCCACGAAGTGCTCTGGTGCCGTCTTCTGGCTCCCAATCTAACTTACCTGAATCTGAACCCATGCAAATTGGGAGTACCCGTTTAAATCCTGTTGAGAGACAAAGGCGTAGAAACTTGAATCTTTGTATGTATTGTGGTGAAAAGGGGCATTTTATTGCCACTTGCCCTGTGCGGGGAAACGAAGACACCCACCAGTAAAACGGGAGATACTGGTGGGTACTTCCTTGTTTACTCCTCTTCATAGGTTTACATTACCCACAGTTATTCAGTACAATCAGAACCGCTTCCCTGTTTCTGCACTTATTGATTCTGGTGCAGAACAAAATTTAATTAGCCAAGATTTGGTCAGGGACCTATCTCTTCCTGTCCTTAAAATTGACCCCGTGTCCATTGCTGGGGTTACTGGGGAGACTCTAACACAGATTCGATTTAAAACCACTAACCTACACTTAATCACGTCAGGAAATCATCATGAAGAGGTTAGTTTTTTTGTATTTGACTCCCCAAACACGCAATTAATTCTTGGTTTCCCCTGGTTACGGGATCACAATCCCCATTTCAATTGGGAACTCGGTAGGGTTGAGAGATGGAGTGACAGATGTTTAAAACACTGTCTCTGCTCTGGCATCTCCAATCCTTCCATCAGCACACCAGGTACAGAAGATATAGATCTCTCTAGTAGGGGTGGGCGATATTACCAAAAAATGATATCACGATATATTTTTTGAAATACCCCGATAACGATATCAGACGATATTTCACATTTTCTCCTTTTATTGAATCAACCAAACAAATGTGTAATTTCAAAATGACTTTTCATAAACAGTCACCAGAATACAAAAAAATATATTCATATTTAACAAGCAAAAATATATATACCGCACCAGCCGCCACTGAGGTGTGCGGTAATGACTATTCTAACACTTTAACACATTTTAAAAGAGCATACAGTAAATAAAAATAATAATTTCTTACTTTAAGCGGCAGCTTCTGTCATCAGTTTGCCTGTTAGCTCCAGCTGTTAGCTCCAGCTGTTAGCTCCAGTTGTTAGCACCGCTGCGTTACGTCTGAGCTTCGCAGCTTTCTGTAGCACCACGCAGTTTAAACCCTTTACAGGAAGGACTGTTAGTATCCTAACTTCATACAGTTGGAGACAGAAAAAGTTTTAATAACTTACCGACGCCGCAGTCTGTGCGCGCCGCCTTCAGCTGTTAGCATTTAGCCCCCGAACCCGCAGCTCCGGGCAGTCCGGTTTAGCTGCACGCACCTCCTAAAAGGTTGTCGGCTTTATTATTCCAAGTTAGCTCGTTGTCCCCCGATGTCTTCGGCTTCCAGTCCGACATCGAGGCGAGCTCCAGGGACCTCTGATCGCACAAAGCCGGCTGCCCGGTGAAGCTACGAGATGCAACTATGAGGCTAATGCTAGCTCGTTCCTCCTCCTCGCGGTGTGCGCGCGCATGCGTATTAACAAAATGTAGGGCATCTCCACATGAAGGCAGTCTCCACGGAACACCGGCTGCTGTCTGCTGCTTCACGCGGTCCGCGTTCCTCCACAAAACCACCGTTATCGCAAAGTGACGCAGTCAAATGACGTCATCATAGGATGCCGCGATATAATTTTTTTCACCGGTGTCAAAAAATCCACCGGTATTATCGTAAACGAGACGATATGGCCCACCCCTACTCTCTAGCATACCTCCTGAATATCATGATCTGGCCCGGTATTCAGTAAATGTAAAGCTCTTTCTCTTCCTCCTCATCGTCTGTATGACTGCCCCATTGACCTTCTCCCGGGAGTTCCTTTGCCAGTTAGCCGTCTCTATAATTTGTCAGATCCTGAACGTGACTCCATGAGATCCTACATTGAGGAATCCCTCGATTCTGGGATTATCCGTCCTTCTACGTCCCCGCTGGGGGCAGGGTTCTTTTTTGTCACTAAGAAGGACAAGACACTACGTCCCTGCATCGACTATCGAGGTCTGAACCTTATAACCATAAAGAACAAATATCCACTACCGTTAATCAACTCCGTACAAGAACAATTACAACCCGCTACCATATTCACAAAACTGGATCTTCGTAACGCTTATCACCTGGTTCGGATCAAAGAGGGTGATGAGTGGAAGACAGCCTTCAAAACACCCTTGGGACATTTAGAGTATTTAGTTATACCTTTTGGCCTCACCAATGCTCCCGCAGTCTTCCAGGCATTGATTAACGATGTGTTACGGGATTTTATCAGAGATTTTGTGTTTGTTTATTTGGACGATATCCTCATCTACTCCAGGAACGAGCAAGAACATGTTGCTCAAGTCAAGAAGGTACTTCAGAGACTTTATGAAAACCAACTCTTTGTTAAAGGTGAAAAATGTGATTTTCACGCCTCTTCTGTCTCATTTTTGGGGTTTATTTTTGGAAAAGGGCACTACAGGACGGACCCTGAAAAGACTAAGGTAATGATGGAGTGGCCAGTTCCGGATACCAGGAAACAATTACAACAGTTCCTAGGATTTGCTCATTTCTACAGGCGCTTCATCAAGGACTACAGCCGTATCGCAGCGTCCCTCTCTCAGCTCACCTCCACTAGCAGAG
The DNA here is from genome assembly GCA_038048925.1 of Garcialebias charrua. Lineage (NCBI taxonomy): Eukaryota > Metazoa > Chordata > Actinopteri > Cyprinodontiformes > Rivulidae > Garcialebias > Garcialebias charrua. The sequence goes on from JBBPBX010026953.1 coordinate 34,652, forward strand.
CATTTTGGTGGACCCCTGAAGCCAACTCTGCTTTTGGTAAGCTAAAGGTTCTTTTCTCCTCCACACCCATCCTCTGCCACCCAGACTCGGCTCGTCAGTTCATCCTCGAGGTGGATGCATCCGATACCGGGGTGGGCGCTGTGTTGTCCAAGAGGTCACCCACGGACGACAAGGTACACCCTTGTGCCTTCTACTCTCGTCGACTGTCGCAAGCCGAGAGGAACTACGACGTGGGCAACAGAGAACTGCTTGCGGTGAAGTTGGCATTAGAGGAGTGGCGTCATTGGCTTGAGGGAACGGAGGTACCTTTTCTCATTTGGACTGACCACAAGAATCTTACGTACCTCCGAGACGCTAAACGATTGAACCCTAGACAGGCACGCTGGTCACTTTTCTTCAATCGTTTTAATTATTCTTTGACTTTCAGACCGGGTTCCAAAAACATTAAGCCTGATGCCCTGTCACGTCAGTTTTCTCCTCCAGACGCTCCCGAATCTGCTGAAAGCATCATACACCCGGTCTGTATCGTGGGAACCCTCACCTGGCCCATCGCTAAGGGGCTCTTCGTCCCCTCATCCATGAGGTCAAAGGTACTCGAGTGGGTACACGCAAATAAGCTCTCATGTCATCCTGGGGTTGCCCGTATGCTCTCTCTAACAAATACCCATTTCTGGTGGCTTATGTTGTCGCACGATGTCAAGGAGTTTGTGGCAGCTTGTTCCACCTGTGCCAGGAACAAATCTGGGACTCAGCCCCCGGCGGGCCTTCTTTTGCCTCTGCCCACACCCAGCCGTCCTTGGTCACACATTGCCGTGGATTTTGTCACTGGTCTACCCCCATCTGAAGGTAACACAGCCATTTTTACGGTGATTGACAGGTTTTCCAAAGCTACCCACTTCATCCCTCTACCGAAGTTGCCTTCCGCCATGGAGACGGCTTGACTGTTGGTACAACACGTTTTCCGTGTCCACGGCATCCCCTCAGACGTGGTGTCGGACAGAGGTCCCCAATTCATCTCCCAGGTTTGGCGCTGTTTTTGTTCCTCCTTAGGGGCATCCACCAGCCTCACCTCGGGCTATCACCCACAATCTAATGGCCAGGCAGAACATTGTAATCAGGAACTCGAGTCCACTCTGAGATGTCTTGTGGAATGTAACCCGTCTGCCTGGAGTCAACATCTGGTATGGGTGGAGTATGCCCACAACGCCCACAGATCTGCGGCCACTGGTATGTCCCCTTTCGAGGCTTCCCTGGGTTACTTACCTCCTCTCTTCCCCAGCCAGGAGACGGACATCTCGGTGACTTCTGTGCAGCACCATTTTCGCCGCTGTCGACGCATCTGGCGTCAAGCAAAGGTGGCGCTTCTCCGCACGGCTGACCAGAACAAGAAGTTTGCAGACCGTCGTCGTTCTTCGGCACCTTCTTATACGGTGGGTCAAAGGGTTTGGCTTTCCACCAGGTACATCACCCTGAAGGACACCCCCAGGAAGCTGGCCCCTCGTTTCATCGGGCCATTTCCGGTGGTCAGGATCGTCAACCCATCTGCGGTGCGTCTCCGGCTTCCTGACTCCATGAGGGTTCACCCGATGTTCCATGTTTCTCAGCTCAAGCCTGTTTCTGTGAGTCCTCTGTGCCCGCCTGCCGACCTGCCTCCTCCGGCCCGTCTCATCGACAACCATCCGGCGTACACTGTGCGCGCCATTCTGGATGTCCGTCGCCGGGGAGGGGTTTTCAGTACCTGGTGGATTGGGAAGGCTATGGTCCTGAGGAGCGTTCTTGGATTCCACACTCTTTCATCCTGGACCCTAGTTTGATCACCTCGTTCTTCAAGGCTCACCCTGAGAAGCGCTTCCGGTGACCAGGAGGCGACCCTTGAGGGGGGGTACTGTAAGAGTAGCACTCTCTGCAGCTCCAAGATGGGCACCAATCACCCTCAGCTGACGGTCATCCACCTAATGAGCTACAATCCTATTTAAGGCTGCAGTCGAGTACTACTCATCGCTGGAGCATTGATTCCTGTTTATGGTATTTATGCTTCTAGCCAGTCTTGTGTTTATTGCAAAGAGACTTACCTTGTTTTTATGTACCTACAGTCATCGCGTCTGATTTTGGATCCTGTTCCTCGTGCCGTGCCCTCCAGCTACTTGCCTGCCTTCTTTGCCCTCTGGAATCAAATTGGAGTTATTGGATGTTCATGGAACCCATCTCCCTTCATCATCTGTAAGAACAAACAAACATTTGAAAACCAACATTCACAACTGCCCCTGGGCCTACTCGTTCTGACGTTCTGCTTCCTCCTCCAGGGATTCCGGATGAACCACGTTGTGCTACCACTGTAAATAATAAATACTGTTCTTTTGTACTCTCGTGCCTTGTGTCGTTCTGGGTCTCGTTACAAACTGGGTTACCTAGAAATCATTACAGTCAGATGTGACTAAAGACAACAGCATGTTGTCATGGCACTTCTCAGACCAAGAATAATATTCCCACAGTGAATTACGGTGGTGGCAGCATCATACTGTAGGAATGTTTCTCATCAGCAACTGAGAAACTCGTCAGAGTAAAAGGAAAGATGGATGAACCATAATACCAAGAAATCCATGACTCTGTTTTATTCACTAACACAAAAGTAGTCTATAATGCAGAGGGATTGTTAAAAAAAATGAATCAAACTATAAGTTTATTTTTAACTAAACTGAATAAAATGATGATTAGTGACAAAATGAATAAGAATGAGAATGCAGGCGGTTGAAATGAGTTTCCTCTGCAGGGTAGCTGGACTCTCCCTTAGAGAGAGGGTGAGAAGTTTGGTTACCAGGAGAGACTCAGAGTAGAACTACTGCTCTTCCACATCAAGAGGAACCAGCTGAGGTGGTTCGGGCATCTGGTAAGAACAGTTCCAGGGCGCCTCCCTAGGGAGGTGCTACAGGACTGTCCGACTGGGAGGAGACCCCAGGGAAGGCCCAGGACACAATGGAGAGACTACGTCTCTCGGTTGGTCTGGGAACACCTTGGAGTCCTCC
>JBBPBX010026954.1:0-37674 GCA_038048925.1 Garcialebias charrua
TAGGACAATTTAGAGTTACCAATCAGTCTAACATGCATGTTTTTGATCTGTGAGAGAAAATCCACACATGCACAGAGAGAACATGCAAACTCCACCCAGAAAGGACCCTGATGCCACGGCAGATTTGAACCAGCGACCTTCTTGCTGATAGACAACAGCTCTACCAACTGCACCACTGCCTTGAATAAGAAAAGAGACTATCGAAAAATTTTCATTTTATTTCGACTCAATAGCCTCATTATAATTTCTATTAATTCAGAAGAGTAATTTTCAAACGAACAGATTCAAGTTCACAGCTTTTGTTTAGTCTACTTTTTTTTTGTGATATGACCTGTTCATACTTTTGGTAATGTCAAGAAAGATGCATCATTAGTTTGACAATTTGTTTATTTATTTTTTCTCAAAAATTACTGTAAATGGATCAGGAGTTGAGGGAGAAAATCTCTTGCAGGAGTTTTTGTTCAGGCTGCTGTTTAAATGCACCGTATTATTATTATTATTTTTTCATTCAACCTTTACTTATAGCCTCGTTGAGCCACGGGGACTCGTTTACAAGAGGGACCTGTCTCACTCACTGTGACCTGTCATTTTAGAGTTACCAATCAGCCTATGTTTTTGGACTATATTATATTATATACTATTATATTTATTATATTGTAGTTTAGTGTATTGGATCCTTGTTAGTTCCTTGTGTACTTTTTTTAATACTTTATATTTTTGGGTGTAACCTTGAGTACACAATTTCGTTCCTCTTCATGTACCACATTGATGCGAATGACAAAAAGTCACCTTGAACTTTGTTGTTACAAGGAAATGCAAAGCTATTATAAAAAAGTAACAACATTTACGTAGTTATTTTAATTCAACCTTTATTTAGACAGTTTAAATTAAGCATGCAAACAATAAATCAGCACCACTGTACTCGACACAGAACAGTTTACAGCTGCACTGACGAAAAAATTAAGTTTCTCATAGCTGCGAGCCTCCCTGCGCATGCGCAGTGGCTCGCAAACTTCCGCTCTTTACATCAAAGATGGCGTCACTCCACAAACGTAGAAATGAAGCGGACAAAAGCTCTTCAGCTGAAGATTCATCCTTTAAACTCAAGAGTGAATCTTCTGCTAACGTCCCGACAGTTTCTGTCAAACTGTTGGCTGCGGGATTTTACGGAGTCAGCTCTTTCTTCATAGTTGTCGTCAACAAAAGCGTCTTAACCGGTTACAGGTAAAAGTTCAAAAGTCAATCAGACTCAGGAGCGTTGCCTTGAACGTAAAGGTTTCTGTAAATGTAGCATATACTNTACCTGCTGTGATGTGAAAGTCTGGGTTGTACTAGTGGTTCAGGAAGAGCCTCAGGTGATGGACTGGAGACCTGGAAACCTGAAAACACAAACAAAATAAAATAAAAGAATAATATATTTAACAGATATTTTAAAAGGGACTAATTTTTTAAACTATAAATTAATGTTGAATAATTATTAGAAACATTAACTAATATATTACCATTTCAGTGCTGTGGAAACTATGCTGTAAGTCCTCACAGAGCTGCTCACGTCCTGAAGTGAAAAGTCTCCAAAAACCAGCAGGAGCTGAAAAAAAATTATAACCTGCTGTTTACTGGAAATAACTTTGGCTTCTCTTAAGACAAACCGCTAAAATATAACGTTTTAAATGGCTAAATTGGACGGATCGCGTTTGTATCTTGACATTGTAAACAAGGAGCGCTGTTGACGCAGGTCTGGAAGTGACGTCATAATCGCGCGACGGTAAAACCCCGTATTTATCGTGTTAAAAAAATGGCGCTAATTTTAAACTGTTTTTGAGAGGAATTTTCATTCATTTCACATTGTTTTAGCAAAAACGATCAGAGGTCAATCTTAATATATATATATATGTTGTGCCATTTTATGGAAAGTTAAAAGATGATGTCAGTGGAGCTTTAAACTTGTGCTGCCAGTAGGGGGCGCTCATCCTTTGTGGCTTCTCAAAGTCAAAAGTCAAAGTCAACTTTCTTGTCAAAACTGCAATATGTACAGGACATACACAGGATTGAAACTGCATTTCTCTCAAGTCAAAGTTTATTTGCACATTTAAAAACAACCACAGCTGACCAAAGTGCTTCACAATAATTTCAACATCATGGATAAAAATGTGATAAATAAAATAAAATTAAGTTTAATAAAAATGAAAGTATAAAATATTTGCAGTAAAATACAAATAAAATAATAGTACTGTACAAATAAAAACCAAGACAAACTATTTCAGTTGCTGCATTTTCCCCAAAACTTGAATCAAACAGGTACTAATCTGAGGTTGAAGGCCTGGGAGCACAGATGTGTTTTCAGTCTGGACTTGAACTGATCTCCTGACAGAAGGATACTGTTCCACAGTCTGTGTGCTGCCACGCAGAAGGCTCTGTCAAAGATGGCTTCCTTTACTCTTCTCTCAAACCATCGTTCCTCTCTATCAAGGATCAGAGAGGAGTAAAGGAGGCCATCTTTGCGAAAAGAAACTGTCCATCATTAAACAGAGGTGGAGGCCTCCGGGTTCAACTGTCCCCCTCCTACAATGCTGTTATTGCTAGTATCACTCAGCCCTCTGTGAATAGCAAACCATCATCAGGGTGCTAATGATCCATCGTTCGGCTGATGGTCCTCCTTGATCATGTGAGCAGCTGGTTTCGGCTGTCATCAGCCAACTGGTCGATCCACTGTGAGAGGGTGCTATTTATAAGACTGAGCTGAATACAGCTTCTCAGACTGATGCCGGGTTCCCACCAAACGCATCAAAACGCTCCCGACGTGCGGTGTTGGCTGCTTGTCAACAGATGTCTGTTCACATCGAATGCGTCTGAAGACGCACAGTGGGAGGAGCGTCTTGGTCCTTTTCCGGTCGGGTTTGTTTTGTTTTTTGTACACCAGGCAGATAAAATCAGCTGTTCGTGTGCCTCGTTACTACTTGAGTGGGTTTTCTACGAGCCGAACTGCAGCTCCGAAGGTCTTTGTTGAGATTAAAACGTTTTTTAATGTTTGGGGTGATCGTACGCTCGAGCGGTCAGCGGCAACTGTAAAAATGCCAAGTTTCTTACCGGAGGCTGGTTTCTTCATGGAGGCTCGTTGGGCTAAGTTTAAAGAGTCCAAAAAAAGTCCTGTCGTCGTTGCGTCATCACATAGCAGAGTCTCTCCCGATTGGTTGCTGCGACGCGGCGAGCAGCCAAAGTTCGATTTGTTGAACTCCGGCGATGGCTGCTCTGGACGCTCCGCGTGCACGGAAAAGAACTGCCGCGCCCTGCCGTGCTGCTCGAACTGCTCAAAACGTGCCACGTCGCGCTTCGCCGCTCCTCGCCGCTCCTCCACATAGACTTTGAATGTAAACTGGTTGCTTCCGCTGCTCGAAACGCGTTTGGTGGGTATGAGGAAGTCTTTCGGATGAAAGACGAAACGTTTCTACAATTTTTTTGCTTTGTTTTGTTTTGTTTTTCTTGAATATCCAGAGGACCAGACTTAGCTTTTTTAGATTTTTCTACCTGGATTATTGAGCATGCATCAAGGTGCAATGAAAAGAGACTTTGTGCTTTTTAAAGATAAACCTCAGAGGCAACAAAGTTAAGGCAAAAAGAACAGGTGCTAATATCGACCCCTGGGGCACCCCATATTTCAGAGGAGACACAGAGGAGGAATACTGGCCTAGATTTACAGTAAAACTCCTATTTGAGAGATAGGATTGAAACCCGTGTAAAGCTGTACCATGAATCCCAACAATTGACTCCAGACGGGTCAAAAAGATGCTGTGATCCACAGTGTCAAAAGCAGCAGACTAAAAGCAAAAGAACTGCTGATTTTCCTGCATCAACAGTTAAAAGGTCATTTAAAGGGGACCAAAGATGCAAAATTCACTTTTTAATGTTTTTTTTAACTCAACTTTGGTTATGTACAGTACTTCTTAAAAAAACAGTCCTAGGGCCAAAAAAATGCACACAGTGGTATATTTACCCTAAGTATATTTATTTTTCAGTGATATAAATGTCTCGTTTTCAAATCCTACGGCTTGTGATGTCACAAGCCGTAGGACAACCCACCCCAACCTGAGTCCAGCCCCTCACCTAGCAACCCCTGGTGATGCTCCACCCACTTCAGTATAAAAGACGTCACGGTTGTTTTTCCTGAGTTCATCTCAGAGTTCGATGTTTCGTTGTTGTTAAAATGCAGTACCGCTAATAACTAATTATCTATCAGTAAAAACAAAAAAACTTATTTACGGGCTCTTAAATCAACCGGACGACTGCTCACGGACCATATCCGGTCCGCGCCGGATGTGGTCCGTGAAAAAAAGCGGTCCCCGCTAGAGAGAGCGTGTATAGCAGTTAGCAGCCAGTGTGTTACTCTGCAGCCTTATTGCTTGTTTTCGAAGAGTCAGACGAAGAGTTTTTAACATGGAGGGTGAACTTATGGATGTTTCTCAGCGGCCGACGCGTCAGCGCCTCATTTGCCCTTCCCAAAATGGCGTCTGCCTCTGGGTCTGCCTCAGGGTCCCCTTTGGAGGGCGGAGTTAATGTAAACAGATTTTTGAAGGGCGTGGCCTTATCATAAACAGCCTGTTCAGAACGGAAGTGAGAAAAGGCACAACTAGAAAGGGGATATTTTATTATCTAAGAATTATTTTGTGCATTAAATTGAATGAACAGGGTCTGGATAGCCCACAGACATAACATAAAAATGTATAAAACCAATATTTGGTCCCCTTTAAAACTTTTAAAAGAGCAGTTTTAGTGCTGTGCCGTATTTTAAAACCAGACTGAAATGTTTCCCCAATGTCATTTTGGTCAAGGTAAGTCTGCAGTTGGACATACCGTAAGCAACTTTTTCTAAAACTTTTGACATAAATGGCAATTTAGAAATACCGTATTTTCCGCCTGATGGGTCACACCGTTATAGGGATCGCTTTGTTCAATTATTGGCAATAAATTGGAATAATCCATAAACGGGTCGCACCTTTATTTAGGTTGCATCTATTATGCGTCACCACTACGCAACGCGTCAGCGCCTCATTTGCCCTGCTGAATATGGCGGCCACAGAAGCGAGCGAGCACGGAAGGACTTTACAAGATTAACACGGTAAAAACAATTATTTGTTTGCTGAAAATTATAGCAAATATGTGTCTTAGCTTAACCGTTCCTTAATAAATGAACACAATTGTCAAATCAGCTGTATTAAAAAAAGTAGTTTCGCACGTGCACGGGTGGGATGGCTTTATTTCTTTAAAATTTAGCTAAATAAACGCTTATATTTCTTAGCTGACATTATAGCACAAGGGTTCCTGAGCTTAACCGTTCCTTAATAAATTCACGAAATGTTCAAATCAGCTGGATTAAAAAAAGTATTTTCGCCATGTGCACGTGCGCGGGTGGGGCAGCTTTATTTCTTTAAAATTTAGCTAAATAAACGCTTACAAATATATATTTACCGATTAAAGCCATAATAGCCAACACAAAATTGCAAAGCAAAATCAATTTGGCAGATGATCCAATGCCGCAAGTAATGATATCTGCTTGGAACGAAGCAATTAGAATATGTGGATTAGAAAATGCCTCTAAAATTATGCGATGGTGCGCCTACGCTTCAGATTTCATTCCAAATCAACATGATAGATTTAAGAAGTGGATTTCAAAAGGCCTAAGTAGTTATCATTCTTTTGTCCACAAGGGGGCGTTCCAAAGCTTTGAGACCTTGAAAAGAAAATACAATTTATGCACAGATGATTTTTTTAGATATCTACAGGTGAGAAATTATTTTAACCAAGACCTAAAAGTACATTTAAAAAATTTGAGATTTGTGGAAACATTTATATTATTATCCAAATCAAAAACAGGCAAAACTATTTCCAGGTTATATAATGCCATACTGCAGTGTAAAAAGGACAGCACTGTCTATGTTAAAGTGAAGTGGGAAAAAGAAAGTAGCCTGATGATTCCAGAGGAAGATTGGGATCACATTTGTAAGATACCATGGACAACAACAAGATCAAAGGTTTGGCGTGAATTTTGTTGGAAAAACATTATAAGATTTTTCATAACCCCAGAGCAGAAACGATATCAAGGAAAAGGTAGTGCATGCTGGAGATGTGGCAAGGATGGTGCCAATCATTTCCATATTTTCTGGGACTGCCAAACCATTCAGCAATATTGGTCTCAAATCCATGAGCATTTACAGAACATTTTCACATTTGATTTTCCTTTAACCTTTGAATGCATATTTTTATGTAACATACTGGTCGACAAACTGAATTATAATGATCAAAAACTTCTGTACATTTTGCTGGCGGGGAGCAAAAAGGCCCTCACAAGAAAATGGCTTAAACAGGAACCCCCAACAACTGAAGACTGGATTAATGTAGTGAAAGAGATTTATGTATTGGAGAAACTGTCTTTTTCCATTAATGTGCAGAGGGACACATTCTACAAGATATGGTCAAAATGGACAGAATATGTCAAACCTGTTATGTCTGATTTTTTGTAAACCTTGCTGCCATTCAGATTGATATCTGGATTTGATGTGCGATGTCAATGATTGGTTGATATTCAGGCTACCCCGCTACTCACATGTAAGTTCTGTTGGTTTTTGCTTAGATTTTTTATTTTATTTTATTTTTATTTTTTATTTTTTTAGCTGCTGTTTGGTTTGTTAAAAGAGAAAATGAGAAAACTGAGAATGTAAAATGAGAACGAAATCAATATAATTACGCTATTGTAATGTAACGGGCTTTCTCAATAAAAAAAAAAATATATATTTCTTAGCTTGTAGCGTGTGAAGAAGGAGAAACAAACTGATCTACAAGCAGTTGCCTTTAATCCTTCGAGCGTCAAAACCAGAAACAGAATGAATGAATTTACACACGAACACTTCTTCTTCTTCACCTGGTAAAACCTGGGGAGCACCTCGCTGGCTCCTCCTACTGGGTGAGAGAGAGATGAGGCCATATACCTCACCAACACACCACACAGCCCCCCCCCCCGAACACCCAGAAGGGCAAATACAAAACATATCAGTCTCTCACAGGGGGCCTAATCAACCTGCCGAACCGACTGCGTCGACTCGGGGGCGGAGAAACAGCTGGCACCCGTGCAGGAACAACATTTTGTGCCACAGGGGGAGGAACACAGTTGGGGGGAGAAAACGGAAGATGGGGTCGAGCAGGAGGGCGGCCGCGTCTAGGAACCTGAGCCGGCAACACCTCTTCATCAACCAACACATAGGCTGGCTTCAGGCGGTCCACTGTAACCAGCTCTCTACGCCCACCCATGTCTAAAACAAAACTTTTCGCGCCCCTTTCGAGCACCCGAAACGGCCCGTCATACGGAGGCTGGAGGGGCGAACGGTGGGCGTCACGTCGCACAAAAACAAAACGGGCAGACTGGAGTGCTGTGGGCACAAACGCCTGCGGGAAACAATGGTGCACAGGACCCGGAACCAAAAGACTACTCTGCGAATAGGGGTCCACCGCTTCGGGGAACCGTGGAGCGGCAGCGTCTAACAAAAACTCCCCTGGGATTCGTAAAGGCTGACCAAAAACCAACTCGGCTGATGAAGCGTTGAGGTCCTCCTTAGGAGCTGATCGCAACCCAAGCAGCACCCACGGCAAACGCTCCACCCAGCCAACGTCTGTTAGCGCAGCACGTAACGCCGCCTTAAGAGACCGATGGAAACGTTCAACCAACCCGTTAGCCTGAGGGTGGTAGGCGGTAGTGCGATGCACCTGCACCCCCAAGGAGCGCGCCATCTCGGACCAGAGCCCTGAAATAAACTGGGGACCTCTGTCTGAAGTGATGTCCGAGGGCACACCAAAACGGGCAACCCAAGTGGAGAGGAACGCACCAGCCACGTCGGAGGTAGTTGTGGAAGAAAGAGGAACGACCTCCGGCCACCTGGTTGTGCGGTCGACCACTGTAAGCAGGTGTGTGAAACCCCGTGATGGGGGCAGGGGACCAACTAAGTCCACATGCACGTGGTCAAAACGCTTGGCTGGAATGGGAAATGGTTCCAGTGGTGCCTTAGTGTGCCGGTGCACCTTGGCACGCTGACAAGCCACGCAAGCCGCTGCCCAACTCCTCACCTCTCTGCGTAAACCAGGCCACACAAAACGTGCGCTGACTAGTTTCACAGACGCGCGCACACCTGGGTGCGAGAGAGAGTGAACAGAGTCAAAAATGCGGCGGCGCCAACCTGATGGAACCACTGGGCGTGTCCGGCCTGTGGAAACGTCACACAGGATCAAAGGACCGCCCTCTCCCAATTTGACCTCCTCTAGCTTAAGCCCTGAAACGCCGGCACGAAGGGCAGTTATATCAGCGTCTCCCGGTTGGTCAGCGGCCATGGCAGAAAAATCTACCCCGAGGAGCACAGGACAAACGAGCACCCGTGACAGACAGTCTGCCACTGAGTTGGATTTTCCAGCCACATGGCGGACGTCCGTTGTAAACTCTGAAATGGCCGCCAAGTGCCGTTGCTGACGCGCTGACCAGGGCTCCGAAACTTTAGACATTGCAAACGTGAGTGGTTTGTGGTCCACATAAGCCGTAAACGAACGACCCTCCAGCAAAAAACGAAAATGCCGTGTAGCTAAGAATAGCGCCAACAACTCGCGGTCAAAAACGCTGTACTTGCGCTCGCAGTCCCGCAATTTACGGCTGAAAAATGCCAACGGCTGCCATGCGTCGCCAACGCGTTGCTCTACAACGGCCCCCACAGCTATATCTGAAGCATCAGTTGTCAACGCAATCGGGGCCTCTGAATCTGGATGGGCTAGGAGTGCCGCACTAGCTAACGCGGACTTAGCACCATCAAAAGCAGTGATCCGGTCCGGGGTCCAAACCACTGTGTCAGTCGCCTTCCTCGAGCGCAGGGCCTCGTAGAGAGGCTGCAGGAGATGGGCTGCATTGGGAATGAACCTGTTGTAAAAGTTCACCATGCCCAAAAACTCCTGCAACTTTTTAACCACCAGAGGACGTGGGAACTCTGCCACCGCCTGCACCTTGGCAGGCAATGGAACTGCACCCTGCGCGGAAATTCGATGACCTAAAAAATCGATCACCGGTAAACCAAACTGGCACTTAACCGGATTAATGATCAAGCCATGTGCATCCAAGCGCTGAAAATTTTCTTTCAGGTGCTCCTCGGTTGACGAGCTGGCCACCAAAATGTCGTCCAGATAGACAAACACAAAATCGAGGCCACGTAACACGGAGTCCATCAGCCTTTGAAAAGTCTGTGCTGCCCCCTTTAGTCCAAACGGCATGCGGAGGAACTCAAAAAGCCCAAAGGGGGTGATTACTGCAGTTTTAGGTACATCGCTGGACTGCACTGGGACTTGATGGTAGCCGCGCACCAGATCCACCTTAGAAAAAATGGAAGCACCCGACAACCGAACAGAAAAGTCCTGAATGTGCGGAATGGGGTAGCGATCAGGCGTCGTCACGTTATTTAAACGGCGAAAATCGCCACATGGGCGCCACGACCCGTCTGCTTTTGGTACCATGTGAAGGGGGGAGGCCCACGGGCTGTTAGAGCGTCTAACAATACCCAACCTCTCCATGGTACCAAACTCCTCTTTAGCGATGGCCAGTTTAACAGCGTCGAGGCGGCGTGCACGTGCGAAAACGGGCGGTCCCGTAGTAGGGATGAAATGCTCGACCCCGTGTTTAGTTTCTGAAGAGGAAAAAGCAGGTGTAGTTAAAGAGGGGAATTCTGCCAACAAACCTTGAAAAACATCTCCTGAAACTAAAACATTAGCATGAGTTAGCGGCCCAGCCCCCCCAGACACACATGGGAAAGTTGCAAAAGTTACAGCGTCAATAAGTCTGCGGTTAGCAACATCTACTAACAGTCCATGAGCACATAAAAAATCTGCACCGATAATAGGAACAGTCACTGAGGCAACAACAAAATCCCACTCAAACTCACGACCATGGAAAGAAACTGTTGCCCGTCTAGTGCCAAAAGTTCCAATGGGAGAGCCGTTAGCAGCAGTTAGCAGTGGGCCACTGCCTCGGCTTGCTAATTCAGGTCCAACAGGGTGGACCAAACTCTTCTGGGAACCAGAGTCAACCAGAAAACGACGTCCTGACAGGGAGTCTGTGACGAAGAGCAGCTCACCTCGCTCGCCAGCGCCCACAGCTGCTACTGAGCGCCGGCTTCCTCGTTTCCCGACACCCATGTGCATGGTGGGATGCAGCGCTTAGCTTTGTTTGCGAACCTCCGGTGGTAGAAACAAAGGGAGCTCCCCCGCCGAGTTCGCGCGCCAACAGCTGAAACCGCCGCTGGCTCCTCCATCTCCATCTGCTCCGGCTCCACCGATGTACTCTGCACCGCGAACCGTCTGGTAGCCAGCAGGACCCGGTCCGCCTCCTCCGCCAAACCCCGGTAATCACCGGTAGATAAACAAGGGGAATTGGCCAAAGTAGCCCTCACTTGCGACGGAAGCTGGCGCAGGAAAATGTGAGGGAAAAGGAAACCCCCGTCGTCTGAACCAAGTAGCGACAGCATTTTGTCCATCATGTTCACAGCCGTGCCGTCACCCAAACCCGGCAGCGATAGCAGTTTATCAGCCCTCTCAGTTGAAGTCAAAGTGTACCTTCGAAGCAGAAACTCTTTGAGGGCGCCATATTTGTCCACGTGCGGCGGGTCGCGCAGCAGCGGCATGGCTTTGCGGGTTGACTGCATATCCAGAGCCGACACGACCAAGAAGTACCTGGTTTCATCTGCGTTCACGCCTCGGAGGCGAAAGAGTGCCTCGATGTGCTGGAACCACGAAACCGGGTCGCTCTGCCAGAACTCCGGGAGCTTAACACTCGCTGCGGGAGCAGAGTCGGCTGGGGTCGGCTGCAACAGCTGGGCAGACGTCGCGGCTGCGGAGTCCGACGAAGAAACAACATCCTCGTCTGATCTTGACATATTTCACGCGGGGTCACCACTGTAGCGTGTGAAGAAGGAGAATCAAACTGATCTGCAAGCAGTTGCCTTTAATCTTTCGAGTGTCAAAACCAGAAACAGAATGAATGAATTTACACACTTCTTCTTCTTCACCTGGTAAAACCTGGGGAGCACCTCGCTGGCTCCTCCTACTGGGTGAGAGAGAGATGAGGCCATATTCCTCACCAACACACCACAAGCTGACATTATAGCACAAGGGTTCCTGAGCTTAACCATGGGCGTAGCCAGAATTTTGTGGGGGGCGGTTCGTTTTAAAGGAGAAGTTGACAATCTATACTAACATGCCTGGATAGCTCAATGGATAAAGCGTTTGCCTTCGGTCCCAAAGCTCATGAGTTCAAGTTCCCGCATGGTACAACGTTTTTTTTTTTTTATTATTCATTCCAGATTAAAAAAGCACAAGAAAACTATTTACAAAACGGCAAGAAATAAAACAATGCATTAAATGAAAGGAATCAGACGAAGAAAATAATCTTATCTGCCCCTTCTCAAACTATTTTTTTTTCAAACACTCTTTTATTGGATAAAAAAAGAAGAATGTGTTAACTGAGGGTTGCAACTCTAAATGTGGGGACAATGACAGGCAAAGGTAGAGAGCTGGCTGACATGATGCAGAGAAGAAAGGTAGATGTTTTATGTGTCCAAGAGACCAAGTGGAAGGGCAGCAAGGCTCGCAGTATTGGAGCAGGGTTCAAACTGTTTTACCATGGTGTGGATAGAAAGAGAAATGGAGTAGGGGTGGTCCTGAAGGAGGAGTTGGCAAAGAATGTAGTAGAGGTGAAGAGAGTGTCAGATAGGGTGATGTGTCTAAAGGTAGAAGTAGAAGGTCTGATGCTAAACATAGTAAGTGGTTATGCTCCACAGGTTGGATGTGATGGGGAGGAGAAAGATACATTTTGGAAAGATTTGGATGAAGTGATAGAGAGTATTCCCAGGGAGGAAAGAGTGGTGATTGGAGCAGACCTGAATGGACATGTTGGTGAAGGAAACAGAGGGGATGAGGAAGTGATGGGTAGGTTTGGTGTCAAGGAAAGAAACCAGGAAGGACAGATGGTGGTGGATTTTGCCAAGAGAATGGAAATGGCTATAGTCAATACCTATTTCCAAAAGAGGGAGGAACATAGAGTGACCTATAAGAGTGGAGGAAGGAGTACACAGGTCGACTACATTCTGTGTAGAAGAGGAAACCTGAGGGAGATTGGAGACTGTAAGGTTGTAGCAGGGGAGAGCGTGGCCAGACAGCATCGGATGGTTGTGTGTAGAATGACTGTTGTTGCGAAGAAGAGAAAAAGAGTAAAACCAGAGAAGAAGACCAAATGGTGGAAGCTAAAGAAGGAAGAATGTTGTGAGAAATTCAGAGACGAGCTGTTAAAGGCTCTGGGTGGTAAGAAAGAGCTTCCAAGTGACTGGGCTACTACAGCAACAGTAATTAGAGAGACAGGTAGGAAGGTACTTGGTGTGTCATCTGGACAGAGAATGGATGATAAGGAAACCTGGTGGTGGAATAGTGAAGTGCAGGACGCCATTCAAAGAAAGAGATTAGCCAAGAAGAAATATGACAGTGAGAGGACTGAAGAGAGGAGACAGGAATATAAGGAGATGGGACATAGAGCAAAGAGGGAAGTAGCTAAGGCAAAGCAGAGGGCGTACAATGAGTTATATGGGAGACTGGACACTAAAGAGGGCGAGAAGGACTTGTACCGATTGGCAAGACAGAGGGATCAGGCTGGAAAGGATGTGCAGCAGGTTAGGCTTATTAAAGATGGGAATGGGAATGTTCTAACAAGTGAGGAGAGTGTGATGGGAAGATGGAAGGATTACTTTGAGGAGCTAATGAATGAAGAGAATGAAAGAGAAAGAAGAGTGGAGGTAATAGAAACTGTGGACCAGGAAGTGGGAAAGATTAGTGAGGGTGAAGTCCGGAAAGCTCTGAAAAGAATGAAGAAGGGGAAGGCAGTAGGACCTGATGACATACCAGTGGAGGTTTGGAAATGTCTTGGAGAGATGGCAGTGAGGTTTTTGACTCAAATATTTAATGGAATATTTGAGGGTGAGAAAATGCCTGAAGAATGGAGAAGAAGTGTGCTGGTTCCCATTTTTAAGAACAAGGGTGATGTACAGAGTTGTAGCAACTACAGGGGAATTAAGTTGATGAGCCACACAATGAAGATCTGGGAGAGAGTTGTGGAAGCAAGACTTAGACAAGATGTGACTATCTGTGAGCAGCAGTATGGTTTCATGCCAAGAAAGAGCACCACAGATGCCATCTTTGCTTTGAGGATGTTGATAGAGAAGTACAGAGAGGGTCAGAAAGAACTCCATTGTGTGTTTGTGGATTTAGAAAAAGCATATGACAGGGTACCAAGAGAAGAGGTGTGGTATTGCATGAGGAAATCTGGAGTGGCAGAAAAGTATGTTAGACTGGTACAGGACATGTATGAGGACAGCAGGACAGTGGTGAGATGTGCTGTGGGAGTGACAGATACCTTCAAAGTGGAGGTGGGATTGCATCAAGGATCGGCTCTGAGCCCCTTCCTGTTTGCTCTGGTGATGGACCGACTAACAGATGAGGTCAGGCAGGAATCCCCATGGACTATGATGTTTGCAGATGACATTGTGATCTGTGGTGAGAACAGGGAACAAGTGGAAGAGAACTTGGAGAGGTGGAGGTATGCTCTTGAAAGAAGAGGAATGAAAGTCAGCCGTAGTAAGACAGAGTACATGTGTGTGAATGAGAGGGAGGCCAGTGGAACAGTGAGGCTACAAGGAGCAGAGGTCACAAAGGTGCAGGACTTCAAGTACTTGGGGTCCACTGTCCAGGAAAATGGGGAATGTGGTAAAGAGGTGAAAAAGAGAGTCCAGGCAGGATGGAGCGGATGGAGAAAAGTTTCAGGAGTGATTTGTGACAAAAAGGTGTCAGCAAAGGTCAAAGGAAAAGTTTACAAGACAGTGGTGAGACCAGCTATGTTGTATGGTCTGGAGACAGTGGCATTGACAAAAAGACAGGAGAAAGAACTGGAAGTGGCAGAAATGAAGATGCTGAGGTTCTCCTTAGGAGTGACAAGGATGGATAAGATCAGGAATGAGATCATCAGAGGTACAGCACATGTTAAACAACTGGGAGATAAAGTTAGGGAGGCCAGACTGAGATGGTTTGGACATGTCCAGAGGAGGGACAGTGGGTATATTGGTAGAAGGATGTTAGAAATGCAGCTGCCAGGAAAAAGACAAAGAGGGAGACCAAAGAGGAGATATATGGATGCAGTTAGAGAGGACATGGAGGTAGTTGGAGTGAGGACAGAGGATGCAGAGGACAGAGTGAGGTGGAGGAGGATGACTCGCTGTGGCGACCCCTGAAAAGGGAAAAGCCGAAAGAAGAAGAAGAAGAAGTTAACCACAGCCTGTGGTTAACACATTCTTCTTTCTTCACAGGCATATTAACTACTTTTTTTATCCAATAAAAGACAAATGTAAAATTAGTTGTTTGAATCGAGTGTTTGAAAAAAAAAATAGTTTGAGAAGGGGCAGATAAGATTATTTTCTTCGTCTGATTCCTTTCATTTAATGCATTGTTTTATTCCTTGCTGTTTTGTAAATAGTTTTCTTGTGCTTTTTTAATTTGGAATGAATAAAAAAAAAACATTGTACCATGCGGGACTTGATCCCACGAGCTTTGGGACTGAAGGCAGACGCTTTATCCATTGAGCTATCCAGGCACATTAGTTTAGCATTGTCAACTTCTCCTTTAAAAGTGGGCGGTTCGTTCGAACCCCCCGAACCCCCCTTGCCTACGCACATGGCTTAACCGTTTTCATTAATAAATTCACAAAATGTTCAAATCAGCTAGATTAAAAAAAGTAGTTTCGCTATGTGCACGTGCGCGGGTGGGGCGGCTTCATTTCTTTAAAATTTAGCTAAATAAACGCTTAAAAATATATATTTCTTAGCTGACATTATAGCACAAGTGTTCCTGAGCTTAACCGTTCCTTAATAAATTCACGAAATGTTCAAATCAGCTGGATTTTAAAAAGTAGTTTCGCCATGTGCGCGGGTGAGGCGGCTTTTATTTATTTATTTAGCCAAATAAACGCTTAAAAAATATATTTCTTAGCTGGCATTATAGCACAAGGGTTCCTGAGCTTAACCGTTCCTAATAAATTCACAAAATGGTCAAATCAGCTGGATTTAAATTGTTTCGCTTTGACTTCTTCCAAACCATTGCGTGCGCTACGAAAATAAATTATAAATAAATCGAATTTTTGCTCAAATGTCTCATACAGGTCACAGTTTGTAAATGACCACCAAGTAATTACGTTCTGTAAGTTTGATAAAAATCTGTCCTGTAGATCATGAGTTATTTATCTAAATAGTATCCGTTTACGGTAGCTAACCGTTAACAACGAACAACGATGCTAAAAGATCAAATTTTTTTATAGCACTAAACATCTCCTGCAGTTAACAGTTTGTAAATGGCCACCTAGTAATTACGTTCTGTAAGTTGAAAGAAAATCTGTCCTGTGGTTTTGTAGTTCTTACCTCCAGAGCAGGAGACCGGGCAGCGACAGAGTCAGTCCGAGCAGAGGAGGCTTTTTTTGGACACATGAGCTGGAAACGGTCGGTGGACTCTCTGGAAGGGTCAGAGCTCCAGAGCAGGAGGCCGGGCTGCAACAGAGTCAGTCCGAGCAGAGGAGGCTTTTTTTGGACACATGAGCTGGAAACGGTCGGTGGACTCTCTGGAAGTGTCAGAGCTCCAGAGCAGGAGGCCGGGCTGCAACAGAGTCAGTCTGAGCAGAGGAGGCTTTTTTCGGACGGACACATGAGCTGGAAACGGTCGGTGTACCCTAGCGGACAAAAGTGGTACTGCACCCCTAGCGGCCGAAAGTGGTAGGTCCTACTGCACCATTTTTTGCCAAAATGAAAAACGGTCATATCTGAGCCAAAGATTGGTCTAAAACTATGGTAAAAAATCCATAAACAAGTCTCACCTCTCTATTAGTTGCAGGGCATGCAAATTAGGCAAAAAACTGCAACCTATAGTTCGGAAAATACGGTAGGTCTGAAGTTAGACAGCACAGTTGAGTCAAGGTGGCTCTTTTTGATGAGCAGATGAACCACAGCATGTTTCAGAGTAGTAGGAACACATCCAGTCATCAGAGAAGCATTTACCATTTGACATGGCCGAACACAGTCAAAGACATCTTTAAACAGACTACTAGGAATGGTGTCCAGAGGTCATGAAGAAGGCTTTAACTTTTTAACAGTTTCAGTTAGTTCACTAAGAGACACAGGTTCAATAGATTCAAAGACCATATGACAAACTGATGGAGCCACTGGATCCACAAAAGATAAAGGAGACAATCTAAGATCAGAAATTGGAAGTCTTCACAGAGGTTGGATGAAGAGAAGCAAAAAGCACATGTGGTTTGTGGCAGTTTGAGGAAACACGATTTGGCAAGAAACTACATGTTGCAGCTTTAACTAATGATAGTTAGCAAGTCTGTCTCTAAGTATTTACATAGAAACCTGAAGATGATCCTTCCTCCACTGGCGCTCGGTGCGCCTACACGTGTCTGAGTTTGCATGTGCGCTCATTTAACCAGGGTTGTGTCTTTGGCTTTGATTTACTCAGCCTAAGTGGTGCTATTGAGTCCAAAACCTTTGTACGGGTTTCATTAAAATTAGAAATTAGTTTATCTGGAGTAGGGTTGGGCCATATCATATCGTTCACGATAATACCAGTAAAAACAGCTTACCTAGGATTATATCACGATATGCTAATTTCATGACGTTCACGCCAAAATTACACCACACGCGTTCCGGCTCCGCCCCGCTCCGGTCCGACCTCCGCAGCAAATACGCACCCATTATAATCAATGACAGAATTTACACTGGCTCCGCACGGCGGCGGCGAGCTGCGGAGAGCGGACGGCAGTCCGTCAAAATTAGAAATTTTTCTATTTCTGCCGGACGCCGGAGCTGTGCCGGAGTCAACTTTTGAAGATTACGTCGCACCAACAGGAAAAGGAACGAGCACAACTTCCGTATTTACAAAATAAAATCACCACGGGCGGACTTAATCCTAGCTCTATACGGATTTATTTGTACAAAAATGCTTTCAAACTATCATTTATGACTACGCCTACAAACGCAATACAAGTAAATAAATAAAGTATTTTATTCTGAAATGTAATACATCACTTCCTGTTGCTCAAACCATGTCCTGTCGCTCATTTACGAGAGAAGATCAAGGCAGCAGTCTCTACTGTTGTTCTCCTTCTTCCACCGAATGAATTGTTTTGTTCTGACTTATTTATCACTTGATTTATCGCGCGATCCCGCAAATCCCGCGCATGCGTCTAGGAGCGGCGCATGCAGGCGGACCTGAGCTGAGCGGAGGTAGTGGAATTTGGAGTTTGAGACGCTCAGCTGCGACCTGCGGAGCGGGGCGGACCGTATGTAGTGTAATTTTGGGGGTTCAGCGTTTCCCCTTCTTTACCAGCGGTGCGCCCCGCCCCATTAACAGAATCGAGCATGCCAAATTACCCATATAGGTATCTCTGTAGACAAATACGGAAGGCATAACGCTAATTGATAAAGGGGCGGCCGTGGCACAGTGTCCTGACCAGCTGCATCACTGTGTGGTTTGGTGCATGTACTGCATCCTGCCGCAAGAGCCTCCAGCGCATTGTGAGAGCAGCTGAGAAGATCGTGGGCACCTCCTTGCCCTCACTGCAGGACTTACACAGCAAACGCCTCACTCGGAAAGCCCACCGCATGGCAGGTGATCCCACACACCCACTACACAGCTGCTTCAGACTGCTGCCATCAGGAAGGAGACTGAGGAGTCTCCAGGCTCGAACCAGCAGACTGAGAGACAGCTCTGTTCATCAGGCAGTCAGAATGCTAAACACTCTGCCTGCTCTGCCTCCCCTCCCATTTGAACTGCCTTAACACTAAAACTTTCTCACATATTATCACTCAACACAAAGTTTTTAACACTAGACTCTGTGTCACCAAACGGGTTTTCACTAAACTCTCGGTCATGTGCTCATACAGTTTGCACTACTTCTCATACTTGCACTAATGTCTGTATTACATCACTGCCTATAATCATAATACTGTTTACATTCTCTGTTTACATTTATTAATACTGTTTACTTTTATTACTACTGCTTACATGTAATTACTACTGTTTACATTTATTTACACTACTCTAATATCTACACCACTGCTGGTACATATACAGTGTGCTCTGAACGGTCTTATTTAGGGATGCCCAATGTGCCTTACTGCATATGCCACTTTTTGCCTCTACAACAACATCAACTACTACCTCATACATATACTGTGTACATTGACTCATACGCTGCTTTGCCACTTTGCAAATGTCAATGCTAGAAACCTTTAGTTTATTTTAGTTATACTTTTTATACTCTTTTTTTATACCACTATGCAAAAAAAAACTCAGGACAGTGTTAGTTTTACTATTTTTATGCTTATGTCTATTATTATATGTTTCAGTGTTTCAATGTTTAGATGTTTACTGTTGCACCGAGGGACTGAGAGAAACGCAATTTCGGTCCTGTGTATGTCCTGCACTGTACATATTGCAGATCTGACAATAAAGTTGACTTTGACTTTGACTTTTGACTTTGTAATGGCAGTCGACCCCCAATCGGAAGGTTGGAGGTTCGAATCCCGCATCCGCTCACCATGTGTCGTTGTGTCCCTGGGCAAGACACTTAACCCCGAGTTGCTCCCGGTAGGTCTGGATGGCGCCTTGCAAGGCAGGCTACCACTACCAGTGTATGAATGGGTGGATGGCTGGTATTGTAAAGCACTTTGGGGCTCCTCACAGGGGGCTGGAAAGCGCTATATAAATAAGCTCCATTTACCATTTAATTAGCTGTGCGCATTACTTGCTAGCTAAAAAGCTAAAAACAAACGAAGCGCAGCTCAGCTGTCTCTCCCTTTCCCCAGCCTCGTTCTGGACTGCCGGTGCAGGCACAGCATGGATGTGTCTCTTCACCCCCTCTAAACTGCCGGTACAAACCCGTGCAGCTCAGCTGTGTCTCTTGAGTTCCATAGTCCATGGACAAAGAGGCAAGTGATCAGAGACAGACCATCAGAGAAATGAATCATTCCTGCAGGAACGGAAGACGCTGAAACACCAACAAGCTTCAGGGTCAGCTGGACTCCTTGTTACAAGTTTTGGAAGTTACAGCTCATTTAAAGGCAACATATATTTTCTTGTAGGTTACATTTATGCTCAACAGATCTTAAGCTTCATTTTATTTAATATTTTTTGGGAAACTGCACCTACACTTTAGTTTTGTGGTGGATTTTCTTGATCTATATTTTGTGCAGACATTTTCAGTCTAAATAACTGAAAGATCATTTTATTTTATTTTTTTATACTTTGAGACTGAATACTTTACTAAATAAAGTAATTTCAGTAAAATTAACCCTTGTTTTTATTTTTATTTTTTATATAATACTGCAAACCAACATGCTACGTTAATTTTGTCAAATGAATAACTATGATTTCTGTTTTAGTTTTTAGGTTTTTTTGGTTATATCACAAAATTTATTGTTATCATCAGAATGCACTGAAATATCACAATATTATATTTGAGCCATATCGCCCACGCCCACCCTTATTCTGAAGTAAGATTTTGCCAATCAGGATTATACGTTTCACTAAAAATGTCAGAGAATAAAGACACTGTATGGGAATTTATCATGCGTACTCGATATGCTGGGGGCACAGGGACTGATCACACTCTGGGACAGCGTGACAGAGAACAGTACAGCGAGGTCAGAAAAATGTGTTTCACAGATCTCAGTCATGTTTACATTAACACCAAAGGACAGCACCAAGTCCAGGATGTGTCCTTTTTCATGTGTCACGCCCGACGCCAACTGAGTCAGGTTAAGAGTCAATCAAGTTTAAAAAGTCATTGGCCAGTGGTTTGGTTTTGCAGCAAACATGAATATTGAAGTCCCCAACAATTAGAAAAGACTTGTCACAGTCTGTAAAATACTGAAATAAATATTTGTTAAGGCGGACGGTATACCAGAGCGCACAGGACTGGGCTGTCAGAGTTAATCAGAAAAGTCTGTAGCTCAAAGCTAGAGAAAGAGTCTGTGTCGACAGGTGTATCTGGATTTGTATACTGTTGCTAACCCCCCCACCTCTGCCCAAAATCCAAAGCGAGGCGATTGGGAGGTAGAAGTTCTGAGAAAGGGGTAGATTCACCAACTTGGAGCCAGGCCTCCGTAAGCAGCAAAAAATCCAGTTTGTGAGACATGAAGAAATCATTTAAAAGAAACATTTTATTTGCTAGCAATCTAGCATTTAGTAGGCCCAGACACATGGGGAGCTACGGTGCAATGGCCGGAGACATTCAAAATCCACAGCACAGCGTCGTCCTATGCAATTGTGCAGTGGGGCCCACAAAGGCAGATGGTGAAAACTGGCATCTAGGTGCATGGGTGCCACAGGCTGGATCCACCGCAATCCATGCGCTCCTTGGGGCACAATCCCAGAAGTTGTTCTCCAGTGGGCCTGGCTCTCACCAGAGCGCCTCCACGTTTTCACTTTTTCGCTCACGGACAGGTAAGCACCACAGGTCAGCTGGCACGAAGATTAGATGAGGAGGGAGTCTGAATGTTTGATCCTCAAAGTTTTTGTTTAGGGATGACTCAAAGCGTCAATTTAGATCAATAAGAGCCTGTCGGTCATACACCAACAGTCCACAGATATCTTGGCATAATATATAAAACAATACAGCAATAAGCCACAAATTAGACAAGGTGGGTAGACGACTGCCAGTACACGCTGGTGCTATCTTGCCACACCCAACTGAGACTGATTCTATGTTCTCATCTTGTTTGTTTATGTTTACGTTTATTAAACTTGTTCATTTTTTACAAAAGAAACACAATACAAGACAATCCCATAAATGATAATGTACAAAATATAAAAAAATGAAAGGTAGCAGAAAGAAGAATAAATCTTATTATATCTGCCCCTTTTTTTCAAACAATCAGATTAAACTATAATAATCTTCCACAATAATAATAAATATCTTGAAAATAATAAGATAATAAATATCTTAAACAATAATAATCTTGTCTATAATTACTGTGTAATATATTCCATCCTGATGGTTTTAAGGAGAGATTTAGGATAAGTGTCAGCTTCGCTAGGTCCAAGGTTTGTACGTACTCTGGCTGAAGTGTAACAATGCAACGGTTCACCTGGGTAAGGTGGAGCTAAATCATTATGACCCTAAAAGGAAGCAGTACGGTACATTTTAAACCAGATCTTGGAAATTAATAGGGAGTCAATCTAAAGCTAGTAAGAGCTGGTAAATTTTGGTCACTTTATGAATTTGGGTAAACCTGAGTTTTATCACTCATTAAAATGACACATTTCACTTGAGTTACTTGACCGAACGGCTAACTAGCTATATCCGATTCATGTTTCTACATTTTACAGATTCCCATCATCCACATGTGTTGGAATTGGTCAGGTAAGTGTTTCTTAACGATGTGCATCTGTTCTTTCTAGTAACATAACAGAGTTTTGATTTGCTGCACATGTTTTTTCTAATAACTGCAGATGCTGGCCACCATCATAGTTCTGAGGACTGGGAAGATGTTGGGTGTTATCTCATTCCCTGACATGGATTTAAGTATACCACACAAGGTGAGGAGTGGAACGTTTTTAATTTCAGCTATTAAGCCACTGTTCAGCTGTAGTCAGAAGTTTACATTCTCTCATCAAAGATGTGAATGTCATTACAACTTAAAGGGATATGTATTGTCATGAAAGGCTGAGATGGTGTAGAGGCAGAAAAGCCGGCTCAGGACCAGAAGGTCTCGGGTTCGATCCCCGGTCACGTCATACCTCGTTGTGTCCCTGGGCAAGACACTTAACCCCGAGTTGCTCCCGGTAGGACTGGCAGCGCCTTGCATGGCAGTCTACCGCTACCAGTGCATGAATGTGTGTATGAATGGGTGGATGGTTGGTACTGTGAAGCGCTTTGGGGTCCCTCAAAAGGGGGCTGGAAAGCGCTATATAAGTAAGCTCCATTTACCATGAATCATGTTTGTCATTGTTTGAACACATACAATCATGACTCATGATTGTATGTGTTCAAACAATGACAAACTGTTCTCTGCATTCACCCCACCCCACGTGAGATATGTGCCTGGGTACAGTTAAAGCTCCGTTGCAGCTCATCTTTTAACTTTCCATAAAATGGCACAACATATATATATATTAAGATTGACCTCTGATCGTTTTTGCTAAAACAATGTGAAATTAATGAAAATTCCTCTCCAAAATAGTTTAAAATTAGCGCCGTTTTTTTACACGGTAAATTCGGGTTTTTCCGGTCACGTGATTGTGACGTAAGATACAGATCTCTGCTCCAACGGCACATTTCATACAATGTAGAAAGATACAAACGCATCCGTCGAATTTAGCCATTTAAAACTTTAGATTTTAGCGATTTGGCTTCAGTTCGTGAAGAAGTTATTTTGAGTGATAAACAACAAACAGCAATGTTTCTTTTGTCCGTGTTGCTTTTTTTTTCAGGAGAGGTTTCACATACATGAAGTGAGCACCAGATGTCAGCAAAGCAGAGCAATCTACAGTGCTCTGTAAGAGTTATCACGATAGCTTTGCTGACATCTGGTGCTCACTTCATGTATGTGAAACCTCTCCTGAAAAAAAAAGCAACACGGACAAAAGAAACATTGCTGTTTGTTGTTTATCACTCAAAATAACTTCTTCTTCACGAACTGAAGCCAAATCGCTAAAATCTAAAGTTTTAAATGGCTAAATTCGACGGATGCGTTTGTATCTTTCTACATTGTATGAAATGTGCCGTTGGAGCAGAGATCTGTATCTTACGTCACAATCACGTGACCGGAAAAACCCGAATTTACCGTGTAAAAAAACGGCGCTAATTTTAAACTATTTTGGAGAGGAATTTTCATTAATTTCACATTGTTTTAGCAAAAACGATCAGAGGTCAATCTTAATATATATATATATGTTGTGCCATTTTATGGAAAGTTAAAAGATGATGTCAGCGGAGCTTTAAGTGTTGGGTCTATGTTAAAGCACTTTCTATGCTTTAAAAGCTCCCAAAAGAATAAGACAGCAAGTTCCAGTTGAAAAATGAGTGATTTAGCAGTTAATGCACAGGTTCTCTCATTTCAGCGACAGGAGTCAACATCCTCAAGGGACTTGATATGTGATTTAGAATCTAAACATTCATCTTTTGAAAGTTTTACTAAGAAAAAGTCAACCGTTTGTAGCCAGGGATCCCCTGGTTTGTAGATGAATGGTCTTAAACAGTCAATGGAGTTAAAGGAGAAATGTAATCAAATCTGAAAAAATCGATATAACAAGAATTTCATATAGTAAACAACACACATAAACATACTTTGTATGCTTTTTTCAAGTCAGTAGCTTAAAGAAATAGTTTTTTACATTTTTCCTGCTACATGCCGAAGTGCAGTGATTTCTGTAGTAATTTTCTGGACGCACTTTTATGACACAATTAAGACCTCCTTTGCTATCTTACAATAACACTGAAGCTATAAACCCATCATTACTGTCCTCCTGTCTGTCATTTAAAATGGAAGCAGAAGACTTTTTTGAATCTGAAGGATATCACTTTAGTTTGTCAAAAACAGTTTGGTGATTTAGTGCATTAATGGGCATTTCTATCCTGGAAATACGAATAGCCGTGCGTTAGCCGCCGCATGCTAACGTTAGCATGCTAGCGCCGTATGCTAACGTTAGCATGCTAGCGCCGTATGCTAACGTGGAAGTGGGGGTGTTGAAAATGTCCTGAAACAGTTACCAATGTCTTGTTAAGCTCTGTCTTCCCCAGAACATAGTAGGATCTAAAATGATTTTTAAAGATGAAGGAGCAAGTTGAAACATGCTGTCTCCCTCCTTGCTAGCAGGGAGCTGCCTGGCTAACTAACTACGGTGGCCCTACATGGCCAAAATTCTACAGCGGCCAAATGCACAGGAGCGGTAAAAATACAATATAAAATTAAAAAAAAGTTTTTAAATCGATTTTGGGGCTTTTAGAATCTATTCTGAATTGCCAGGACTAAGAATCTTGATTCTTTAAAAAATAGATTATTTTTGCTGCATCCCTAATTGCTACACTCTGAAACCTTTTTGTCCACAACTAGATACACACACTAATATAACTGTATGAGGGACGACCGTTGCACTGCCTACGTCATATTCAGGGGACGGAGAGCAGGCAGGAGGAGGGGGGTCAAAAACACCAGATGAGAATTTTTTCACTTTGCAAAGTCTAAATTTGAGTTAGGATGACATTTTTAACTTGTGAAAATTTCTCAACAAGCTTATTTTATGCTTTTCATTAGACTACTATTAGCTTAAAACACTTTTCATTTCTCCTTTAAGGTCCACATTTCTTATAAACAAACATTCTTTGGCTTTAGTTGGTCATTTACTCCCATGAGTGACGCTACTAATAAGGACATATTTTCTTTTCTTCACCTCAGAGAGCAGAACTTCAATCTCCGCACCGGTAGAGTTCTTCTTTTTACTTTTCGCTGTCATTTTATGAACGAACACTTTTTGCCTCTGAGGCAGGAAACGTAGCCTTATATGGTGTTTTGAGGAGTGGGAATTATGTAAATAACCTCTCCGCGTGCACGCGCAGGTTGATAGAACAGGTGGGATTAGGGATGTCCCAATCCGATCACGTGATCCGAAACCGGATCCCGATCACGTGATTTCAGACTTGACTCGACTCTGGCGTTACACACCGATCAGGGATCGGATATATATGTGTATATTTATTCTAAACACAAACGGGAATATTATATTAACTGTATGTTGAGTTACAGAGTCAAATTGTCTCGGAACAAAACATGCACAATAGTTTTGCAGCAGTGCCTGCCGTAAAGCGGTGACTGTCGTAAAAAAGAAGCGGAACGCGGCATTAACTTGAAGTGGAGGCAGCGATGTCTGTGGTGTGGAGATATTTTAAAGTGGATGACAAATGGAAAGTTCGTATTTCAAGAGGAGGTAAGGAAAAGGCTGCATTTAACACAACAAACCTGATTAGGCACATCAGAAACAAACACCCGATACAATACACAGACAACCAGCTCATGCTGCAAGAGACTTTATAATTTATATTTATCTCATAAAGAAAAACATACACTTCCTTCTGTGAAGCCACAGGAGGAGAGTTAAGGAGTGCTGTTCAGAAAAGCATGTTACTAGCCTTATTTTATAAAACTGACACTTTAAGTTTCTTATTTGTTTACATGCCTGCTCAGGTTCTGGTTCTGCTCAGGTTCTGGTTCTGCTCAGGTTCTGGTTCTGCTCAGGTTCTGGCCAGGTTCTGGTCAGGTTGTGGTCATGTCCTGGTATTTTAAGTTGAGCTGCTTATTTTAAATTAGACATTTATACTGTTGCACTAAACTTCAATGTGAAGAATTTTATTTTAAATCTTATTACTTGATTGTTCAATCTACCTCACAGAAGTACTCTGTTAAATGTTAAGGTAAATAAAATAAAAATTAAGGGACATCTGGATCTGTTTCTTTTTTTCCCCTTCATTTTAAAAATGTATTTTAGAAGTATCGGATCGGGACTCGGTATCGGCCAATTCCTAAAATTAAAGGACTCGGACTCGGGGCCAGAAAAACCTGATTGGGACATCCCTAGGTGGGATTCATCATATTTGCGCAGCCATTTACACACTTTTCCTGAAGATAGAAGAGTTTGTTGAATCTGACGTGGCATGTTCGTACGAACGCTTCGTACGAACAAAAGTAGGAGAAATTTAGGATAAAAATACAAACATGTTCGTGCATGAGGGCCATTGTTCTAAATAATTTTTCCTTGTGTTTACTTCAATCACAGATAAACAAACTGAGTTTTTTTTTTTTTTTTTTCCTGCGAGTTGATAAGCTGTCATTCCAACAAACGGACCGGTTCGGATGGGACTCACTACTATCCACCAGGATGAAAACATCAGAGTCCAGTTCATTAAAGTTCGGTTAACGTGTTTTTAAAAGTACTCAATTTAATTCTCAGTGTTTGTGACATATAGCTTGTGGTGTTGAATAAATAAATAAATTAATGCAAAGTGGGATGGGTGGTGGCCGAGGGCGGGGACCCTGGCGGTCTGATCCTCGGCTACAGAAGCTGGCCATTGGGACATGGAATGTCACCTCTCTGGTGGGGAAGGAGCCTGAGCTAGTGTGTGAGGTTGAGAGGTTCCGGCTAGAAATAGTCGGACTCACCTCAACGCATGGCTCTGGCTCTGGAACCAGTTTCCTTGAGAGGGGTTGGACACTCTTCTACTCTGGAGTTGCCCCTGGTGAGAGGCGCCGAGCAGGAGTGGGCATACTTGTTGCCCCCCATCTTGGTGCCTGTACGTTGGGGTTCACCCCGGTGAACGAGAGGGTAGCCTCCCTTCGCCTACGTGTGGGGGGACGGGCTCTGACTGTTGTTTGTGCCTATGCGCCAAACGGCAGCGCAGATTACCCACCCTTTTTGGAGTCCTTGGAGGGGGTATTGGAGAGTGCGCCTCCTGGGGACTCCCTTGTTCTGCTGGGGGACTTCAACGCTCACGTGGGCAATGACAGTGAGACCTGGAGGGGTGTGGTTGGGAGGAACGGCCCCCCTGATCTGAACCCGAGTGGTGTTTTGTTGTTGGACTTCTGTGCTCGTCATGGATTGTCCATAACGAACACCATGTTCAGGCATAAGGGTGTACATATGTGCTCTTGGCACCAGGACACCCTAGGTCGTAGTTCGATGATCGACTTTGTTGTCGTCTCATCTGATCTGCGGCCGCATGTCCTGGACACTCGGGTGAAGAGAGGGGCGGAGCTGTCAACTGACCACTACCTGGTGGTGAGTTGGCTCCGATGGTGGGGGAGGATGCCGGTCAGACCTGGCAGACCCAAACGTATTGTGAGGGTCTGCTGGGAACGTCTGGCAGAGTCTCCCGTAAGACGGAGCTTTAACTCCCACCTCCGGGAGAGCTTTGAACACGTTCCGAGGGAGGCGGGGGACATTGAGTCCGAGTGGGCCATGTTCCGCGCCTCTATTGTCGAGGTAGCTTATCAGAGTTGTGGCCGCAAGGTTGTTGGTGCCTGTCGTGGTGGCAACCCTCGAACCCGGTGGTGGACACCGGCGGTGAGGGATGCTGTCAGGCTGAAGAAGGAGTCCTATTGGGCCTTTTTGGCCTGTGGGACCCCGGAAGCAGCAGATAGGTACCGACAGTCCAAGCGGCATGCGGCTCGGGTGGTTGCTGAGGCAAAAACTCGGGCGTGGGAGGAGTTCGGAGAGGCCATGGAGAATGACTTCCGTACGGCTTCGAGGCGATTCTGGTCCACCATCCGGCGTCTCAGGGGGGGAAAGCGGTACGCGACCAACACCATTTATGGTGGGGATGGCGTGCTGTTGACCTCAACTCGGGATGTTGTGAGTCGGTGGGCGGAGTACTTCGAAGACCTCCTCAATCCTACTGGCACGTCTTCCACTGAGGAAGCGGAGCCTGGGGACTTTGGGTCGGGCTCTCCAATCTCTGGAGCTGAGGTCACCGAGGTGGTTAAAAAGCTCCGCGGTGGCAGGGCTCCAGGGGTGGATGAGATTCGCCCTGAGTTCCTTAGGGCTCTGGATGTTGTGGGGTTGTGTTGGCTTACGCGACTCTGCAATATCGCGTGGACATCGGGGGCAGTTCCCTTGGATTGGCAGACTGGGGTGGTGGTTCCCCTATTCAAAAAGGGGGACCGTAGGGTGTGTTCCAACTATAGGGGGATCACACTCTTAAGCCTCCCTGGTAAGGTCTATTCAGGGGTTCTGGAGAGGAGGGTCCGTCGGATAGTCGAACCTCGGATTCAGGAGGAGCAGTGTGGTTTTCGTGCTGGTCGTGGAACACTGGACCAGCTCTACACCCTCAACAGGGTCCTGGAGGGCGCGTGGGAGTTTGCCCAACCAGTTTACATGTGCTTTGTGGACTTGGAAAAGGCATTCGACCGCGTCCCTCTGGGGGTTCTGTGGGGGGTACTCCGGGAGTATGGGGTACCAGGCCCATTGATATGGGCTGTTAGGTCCCTGTACAACCGGTGTCAGAGCTTGGTCCGCATTGCCGGCAGTAAGTCAGGCTCGTTTCCAGTGAGAGTTGGACTCCGCCAAGGTTGCCCTTTGTCACCGATTCTGTTCATAACTTTTATGGACAGAATTTCTAGGCGCAGCCAAGGTGTTGAGAGGATCCGTTTTGGTGGCCTTAGAATCGCTTCTCTGTTTTTTGCAGATGATATGGTCCTATTGGCTTCATCAGATCGTGATCTACAGCTTTCGCTGGAGCGGTTTGCAGCCGAGTGTGATGCGGCCGGGATGAGGATCAGTTCCTCCAAATCCGAGGCCATGGTCTTGAGCCGGAAAAGGGTAGCATGCCCTCTCCGGGTCGGGGATGAGGTCCTGCCCCAAGTGGAGGAGTTTAAGTATCTCGGGGTCTTGTTCACGAATGAGGGAAAACTGGAGCGTGAGATCGATAGGCGGATAGGTGCAGCATCCGCAGTGAAGCGGGCGCTGTACCGGTCTGTCGTGGTGAAGAGAGAGCTGAGTCGAAAGGCAAAGCTCTCAATTTACCGATCGATCTACGTTCCCACCCTCATCTATGGTCATGAGCTTTGGGTTGTGACCGAAAGAACGAGATCTCGGATACAAGCGGCTGAAATGAGTTTTCTCCGCAGGGTGTCTGGACTCTCCCTTAGAGATAGGGTGAGAAGCTCAGTCATCCGGGAGGGACTCGGAGTAGAGCCGCTGCTTCTCCACATCGAGAGGAGCCAGTTGAGGTGGCTCGGGCATCTGGTTAGGATGCCTCCTGGACGCCTCCCTGGTGAGGTGTTCCGGGCATGTCCCACCGGGAGGAGACCCAGAGGAAGACCCAGGACACGCTGGAGGGACTATGTTTCTCGGCTGGCCTGGGAACGCCTTGGGATTCCCCCAGAGGAGCTGCTCCATGTGGCTGGGGAGAGGGAAGTCTGGGCCTCCCTACTTAGGTTGCTACCCCCGCGACCCGACCCCGGATAAGTGGACGAAAATGGATGGAACCTGGTGTCTTCATTTTCAACATGCAGCATGTTAGGCATTGTTTAAATGACGTAACGTGTCTAGATAGCTTCATTTAGCTCAGATAAATGTATATATCTCCCACGCTAACATAAATACTGTTTATTATTGTTAAACTGTTATTATATAGCACATTTAGTATGTTATAGTGCAGCTTGACGTGTGTAATATCTGCCTGCCTTGTTCAATAAACAGCGATATAAGAACTGGATCCAGCTGTGTCTTTTCCAACACAGATGCAGGTAATTCAGGTGTAGAATAATTAAAGGGGACCACACATTCAAAATTCACTTTTTAATGTTTTTTTACTCAACTTTGGGTATTTACTTCATAAAAAAACAGTCCAAAGGCCAAAAAAATGCACCCAGTGGTTTATTTACTCTAAGTAGATTTATTTTACTGTGATAAAAACGGCTCGTTTTTGAAATAAACTGGAAGTCAATCGCGCTTGTGACGTCACAGGCGCGAGGACAACCCACCCCAACATGAGTCCAGCCCCTCACCTAGCAACCCCTGGTTAGGCTCAACCCACTTCTGTATTAAACACATGACTGTTGTTTTTCATGATTTCATCTCATCTTTTGTTTATATGTTATTAATTTCATGTGTACAGCACTTTGTTGCAGCTGTGGTTTTTTAAATGGCTTTATAAATAAAGTATAATTGTTATTTTTATGTTTTAGTTCAATTTTTAGTGTATTTGCGATCGCTCCAAACGCGCAGCCGGCAAAAATTAAACGAGCAGACCCCCGACGTAGGGACCGGCGTCAACGAGCCCCTCTTCTGGCGCGATGGAGCGGAGCTTCAACTGTGCAGCCTCGCAGCAGCCTGGCAGAAGCCTCGCAACAGCGAGGACCTTCTCTTTACCGATTAATTTACGGGAGACACTTGGTGAACTTTGTGTGTCTTGACTGGAACAGCGATAACTCTCAAAGTCTCCGCGTGCAACGAGCGGAGCTGGCGAAAACCGGAAGAGGAACAAGCTAACATTAGCATCGGATTCGGGTGGTCTCATGCTAAAAGGAGCAGCAAACTGCGGCGCGCTCAGACGGGTTTCGGTAAGTTATCTTAAGCTAACACTAACAGTAAGTCAAATGAGTAATAAAAAACGAGCTAATTTTAAAACAACAACACATTACAGATACTGGCTGTGCAGAGGGCGTAAACAGATCGTTGAAGGGCGTGGACTTCAGAACTTCTATCAGAAACCGGTCGTTCAAAACGAAAGTTAAAACTGGCAGAATTAAAAAGGGTATAATTAATTATCTAAGAATTATTTTGTGTATTAAAATGAATTAATATTGTCAAGATAGCACACAGACATAACATAAAATTTTTAAATACTTACATGTGGTCCCCTTTAATAATATATTCCATCAGTTATAGTTCAGAAAGTAGTGTGTGTTGTGCCTGCGCTTTGGTGTAGTGGTTAAGCACGCGGCACATATGAGGCTAAGCCTCTCTGCAGGCGTTGCAGGTTCACGTCCCAGACCCGACGAGCTATTCTCTGCAGTGTCTCCCCTCTCTCTCTACCCGTTTTGCCCTCTCCCTCTACAATAAAGGCCACTAGAGCCCAAAAATGTAAAAAAAAAAAGAACAAAAAGAACAAACAAAAAAAAAGAAAGTAATGCATGTCCAGTCCACCGTCATTGTTAGAAATGCCGGCTGTCCGCGCGTGCATGCTGCGCGCATGTACCGGCAGGTCAAACAAAAGCTCAGCGGGAGATATGTACATTATCAGCGGGGGTCAGCGAAAAACCTCCACTGTGAGAGGTGAGTTCAGAAATCATCGGATTCAAAGAGGGGGGCTACTGGTGTCATGTAAATGATGAGCAGAACCACAGAGAGAAAGGAGCGGTTTCATTCAATCAAAATACATAGCATGTAAACGGCCCCTGAGCTGAATACAGCACCTCAGACTGAGGAAGTCTTTTGGACAAAAGTCGAAGCATTTCTACATTTTTTTTGCTTTGTTTTGTTTTGTTTTTTGAATGTCCAGAGGACCAGACTTAGCTTTTTTAGATTTTTCTACCTGGAGTATTGAGCATGCATCAAGGTAGTTGACAATAGTGTTTGAACTGAGTGAGGGATTGAGAGTGACCGGCAGATAGATTTGTAAATTGTTTGCATACAGATTAAAAGACAGATTATGGCGTGCAATGAAGGGGATACTTATTCTTTACAGTGATGTCATTGAGTCCTCTGAAGTCAACACAGGGTCTTAAGGTCTTATGCTTCTTGGAAACTAAGAAGAATCCTGCACCGAGGGGTGAAGTAGATGAGCGGATTAAGCCTGATGCTAAAGATTCCTCTATGTATTGCCTCATTGCCTCCCTCTCTGGGCCCAACAGGTTGTACAATCTACTAGATGGCAGAGGAGCACCGGGAAGGAGATCAATGGGGCAATCATAGGGTCTGTGAGGTGGTAGTAAGATGGCTCTGTGCTTACTAAAAACTGGGGAAAGGGTATGATAATCGGCGGACTCCTTGGAAAGGTAAATTTCTTCCTTACAGGGGGGTGAGAAGGACCCTGAAGATATAGCAGAGCGTAAACAATCGACTGAACATGATTCACCCCATCGTTCAATCAGATTATTTTTCCAATTTATCTGAGGGTTGTGCTTCAACAGCCAAGAATAACCTAAAATCAGTTGCGGCTTTGGGGAGTCAAAAACAAAGAAATCACACCTCTCACGGTGGTTACCTGACAGCACTAGGTGAGTGTCTCGAGTCCAGTGGGAGATGGTGATAGTTTGTCCGGTGAGACCTGCGACATTGACAGGTTTATTTAGAGGGAGCATGGGTAATTTGAGAAAATTCACAACATTCAATGAAATCAAGTTCTGTTCAGCTCCAGAGTCAATCAAAGCCTGAGTAGAAAAATTATCATCAAAATGAATTGTTGCAGGGAGACAAAAGTTCTTCTCAGGAGTTAAAGTCAAAGTACCCACCCATATCTCCTGACTTATAGGTGGTTCTGTCCTTTTAAACAGAGCTGACATTCTCTCACAAAGTGATCACTCTTTCCACAATAAAGACATTCATTGGCAGATAAACAGTGTTGTTTTTCCTCGGGGGAAAGTTTTGCCCGACCCACTTGCATCGGTTCCAGCTCGGGGAAGACTGGTGTCGGGGAACTACTTCCGGTTGAGGGACGATCCCAGGATTTGTAGTCCCGTTCTAATTTACATTATCGATTTCTTGTGTCGATATGAATGGCAAGACTGATTAGGTCCTCTAAATCCTGAGGAGGTTCATGAGTGGCGATTTGGTCTATAATTTTGTCATTAAGCGCGTTCCGAAAAGCGCTTTTTAGTGCAATCTCTCCCCAGCCTGACTCTTCCGCGATCACCCAGAAACGGATGGAGAACTCAGCGACTGATCTTGAACCTTGTCTAACGGTGAACAATCTTTGTTGTGCCTCCTCTTGTAGCAGAGGGTGATCGAAAACCAACTTAAAGTCTCTTATGAAGGATGAAAAAGACAGGGAGGACAAGGAGCGAGAGCGGAGGTGAGCGGTGGCCCATTGGAGAGTTTCGCCCTTAAGGGCAGAGACCACATAGGAGATACGGGACGAGTCGGTGGCGTACCTGATGGTTGCTTGGTTGAATGCCAGTTCGCACTGGATGAGGAAACCACCCACCAGCTTGGAATCTTCTCCAAAGAGTTCAGTAGGTCTGACAGCAGGTTCATGTGTAGAAGTTAATGCTGAGACTGGAGTTGGTTCATGAGGACGGGATGGTTCAGGGCCTCTGGTAGACATGGCGACGACTTGTTGTCCGAGAGCATGGATCATGCCGTCGAGTTCACTCTATTGGGTGAGGATTTTAGTTAGAGTCTGTTCATTACACTCACTTCGAGCTCTAAGGTCGCTTTCGTAAATGAGCCCTCGAGGCTCAATAAGATTTACCTGACTAAATAAAGGTTGAATGAATGAATGAATAAGAGCTGATATTGCTTGGTCCCTTTGGCTGTCTTTGGTCTGGCCTTGAGGGTCTGTTGGGCTCGAACATTCTAACATGGTGTTTACTGAATATGACCCCAAATGGCAGACCACCAAGAACACAAGGACAAGCGAGTACAAAAGTGATATTTTATCTACAGTGCAGGAACTGGAATGGGCTGTGGAGAGAAGAGGGGAGGCGGTGAATATCCTGAGGTCCAAATTATTCTTTTATAACAATTGTGCTGACAGTAGTATTTGTCCTTACTGTAGAATTTGTTTGCAGGTGGCGTCGGAATGGGTTCACAGAGGGCGAGGTCCAGAGAGACTGTGGGTCCAGTGGGTGAGTACAGATGAAGTTGAAGAGTGGTGAAGATGTCCAGAATGAAGTCCTTAGTTATGGGTTCGGTGTGCAGGGTTGGCAACCAGACGCAGCCTTGGAGACGAGTGAGAAAGCAGGACTGGACAGGAGCTGAACAAACAAGCAAAGGCAAACAGGTTAGTGCAGACGAGTCAAAACTAAGAGTCAGAGGCTGTGACAATATTACCCAAGGTAATCAAATGTTTGAGCGTCGGCTGAATGTCTGGTTGTGGTTTAAATAGAGCAGGAGGTGAAGGTCTAGGAGGCAGGTGCAGGTGTAGCTAATCAGCTGATTAGCTGCAGAGTGAGGGTGCTGGAGGGGAAGGCAGGACTCCTACACTATCTATCTATCTATCTATCTATCTATCTATAATCTATATATCTATCTATCTATCTATCTATCTGATTTTTTCATTTATATATTTTTTTATTTGTACGTATCCTTTAGATTGTCTGTTGTTGTTGTTGTCCATCGTTGTCATCACTCTTCGTTTAAAATTCAGGTATCTCTGGTAAATGAGTCCCAGAGGCTTAATGTAATTAATTTGTATAAATAACAATTGAATAAATGTTAAATATGAAACATTTATTTTTATTTTTTTAGAATGTAAAAGTATGTTATTCAAAGTGTTGAGCAAAATGTTGATGTTTATATGTAATGCCATAATAAATGTATGTTTATACTGTTTAAAAACTGCCTCTGTTTTCACAATAGGATGGGTTGCCAGTTGGGCTTGTTTTGGGCTTGTTTTCAAGGAGCTGGTCGCTTGTTTCTATTGCAAGATCTGACAACACTGTCCTAGCTCTGTCAGATCTGATTCCTTATAAACCACGGTTCAGAGCTCATTTAGCTGTGGCGTGTGCCTTTTTAGAGGAATAGAGAGAGGAAGTGCAACATTAATAAAGCAGCAGTTTATCACATTGCTAAAGATACAGTCCTAATGGTACGTTCACACCGAACGCGTTTTGAGCTGCAGGAGCGTCCGGTTTACATGCAAAGTCAATGGGGGACGCGCCTCTAGGGGTCGTGCGTCACGTCCGTTTGGAGCGGCGCGGAAGGGGCGGCAGAGCGTTTTCTGTGCATGCGGTGCCCGCGGCAGCCGCCGCCGCTCGACTTGAACAATCTGAACTTTCGCCGCTCAACGCGTCTTGACAACCAATCAGGGAGAGTTCACAGCTATGTGACGCGGTAACAAGGGGACGGATGGGGCCAAGATGGTGTAGAGGCAGGGCTGCCGACTTGGGACCCGAAAGACACAAGTTCAAACCCCGGCCCCGGCCACTACACACCTTGGGGTGTCTATGAGTGCACACCTATTTCCCCAGCTCCCCGGGCGCTTTCTATGGCTGCTCACTGCACCACCTGGTGGTGGTTGGGTTAAATGCAGAGACGAATTTCGTCTTGTATGGGAAACATACACAGATGACAAAAATGTGACATTTATTTATTTATTTATGTTGCGCAAGTGTGACCTATTTTTTGTGAGACACAGAAACAACCCGCAAATTCGTGTTCAATTATGGAGGAGAAACTCACCGTTGCTGTGTGTTTCCATCCAGTCCTTGCCTGGCGGAGTGTCAGTGAGGAAGTCGGGATATCGGGTAAGTTTTGAATTGTAAACTCCTCCCACACCCCGCCGCCACCGCCGCTGCTGCTTCTCGTTCCCGTCTGAACACCAGGGCGTCCAGGGCGTCCACCTTGAGACGTTTCCCGCTTTTTGGCCGCTCAAAACGCGTTCGGTGTGAACGTACCATTAGAGGCTAACAAGACGGCTAACAATTTAGCCGCTAAGGACAGTTTCTTTAGCGATAAGATAAACTTCTGCTTTATTAATGTTGCGCTTCTTCTCTCTATTCCTTTAAAAAGGCACACGGCACGGCTAAATTATCTATGAACCTTGTTTTATTTCAAGGAGTCAGATCTGACGGAGCTGGGAACTTCAAGGTTCCAAGTGAAGACTCACTACTGCAGCTTCACACAGACTGACTAATGTGAAGCCTGCGCAGCTGAATGGACTATACTTATAAAGCACCTTTCTATTTTATCAAGCCACTCAAAGGTCTTTACAACACAATCTGTGCCTCATTTACCAATTCAAACAGCACTCTACTAGAACTCTACAAAGAATAATTAGAGTTTTATCACATTCATACACTGATGGGACACACACCAGAGGTAATGAGGAGTTTCAGGAACACTTCAGCATGTGACTGCTGGTGGAATCGAACCTCCAACTCTCCCACTTTAGGATGACTGCTCTAACCTCTCAACCCCAGCTACCCCCAGCTGAAGAGGATTATTATTTAATATAAGTAAATATATGTCTAAAATATGAACTATTTAATAGCCTATGTAATTTTTTTTATGCCTGTGTGACTATTGGACAAAACTTTGACTCAAATATATTTTTGTTATTACTTTATGGAAAGAAAAAAAAATCTTTATCCACATTATTCCTACGTCCCATGATGCTTTGCGCGAAATGTGCACACGACTTCCGGTTGACCGGAAACACCGTTTGTTTACATGCGAGTAATACAGTTGAAGACAGTCCAAACTTTGTTGTTTTAGTTCATTAAAAATGTGGGAACACCACTCGTTTTGTTAAAAGAGGAGGGACAAATAAAAAGAAATTACAGATGTTACCTGATCGCGCAGACATAATTTAAAAATAACGCGTTTGCTCCGGCCTCTCGGCTAAGGTTTATTAGCAGCTATCTCGGCTAAAGATACCAGTCGCGTCTGAGATCTATCGTTTTAAGACAGTAAATCTTCCAAAACTCTCATTAATATCCCTCCCCGAATAAAAAGAAATAACAGATGTGACCTGATCGCGCTGACATAATTTAAAAATACATAAATAGCGAACGCGTTTGCTCCGGCCTCTCGGCTAAGGTTTGTTAGCATCTATCTCGGCTAAAAATACTGGTCGCGCCTGACATATATCATTTTAAGACAGTAAATCATCCAAAACTCTCATTATTAAACCCTCCCTGAATAAAAAGAAATTACAGATGTTACCTGATCGCGCAGACACAGCCATAGAGTAGGATGCAGGAACACTCTTTCTTTGTTTTGGGTCCGTGTTGAAAACACTGTTGTTTTAGCCAAAGATTTAGCTTGGTCCGGTTGTTGGTGCAGCCGCGAACAGCACAGCAGGTACCTGAACCCCGGTAGGACATTTCTGTAAACGTTCCGTTTAAACAAAAGCTGTGTTTGCTCCGATAAAATGAATGAAAATAACTTTCAAAAACACCCGCGATCCATAGTCCGCCTATGGAAAACAGGCACTTCCGGTGTCGGACCGGAAGTTCAATGCACATTCGCTTCTACAGTGACGCCTCCAGGAATATTGTGGATAGGAAAAATATATATTTTCAAAAAATATTGAGATATATATTGTATATCGCAATTTTGGTAAAAAAAAATATTGAGATATTAATTTTGGTCCATATCGCCCAGCCCTACCTCCACATCACATTCAACCTGAGTAGCATAACTATTGACAATAATTAGCATCAGACCTACTTCTACCTTCAGACACATCACCCTATCCGACACTCTTCACCTCTACTACATTCTTTGCAAACTCCTCCTTCAGGATCACCCCAACTCCATTTTTGTTTCTATCTACACAATGCTGCAACTTGGACTCTTGGACACATAAACCATCTACCTTCCTTCTCTGCATCATGTCAGCCAGCTTTCTACCTTTTCCAGTGTCCCCACATTTAGAGTTACCGTACCACCCTCAGTCCTACATTCTTGACTTTCCTCTTCTCCCTCTGTATTCTGACACATTTCCCTCCTCGTAGTCTTCAACTAAGCTTAAGCTCAAGCTTCAATTAAAATACTTTACAGTCAATAATAATAATAAAAGAAATCCTGCCTAAATCATGTTTTTATGAGTCTTAGAAGAATGTAAACACCTTTTAAAAGTTTCAACTGATTATGTCATCTGAGAGTGCACGCCAATTACAAAAACTGTTTAACACAACAATATAAAAAGTCAACAAGGGTAGAATGACTTAACAGAGGGAACAGTATCTGGAAGATAATGGTAACTTAAAGGGAGGGTTCCTCATGTTATATACACTGGCAACATTTTTTTTTTGTCTCCCAAAGTTCTTTCTTTTTCTTTTTAGATATTATGTTCGCTATTGTATTTCAATTTCAGCTAAATAAATGTGTTTCCCCATGCGCCGTGTGTTA